>CAUYQV010062660.1:0-112913 GCA_963574575.1 Galagoides demidoff
CAGATATATAGGTGATCTTTCCGGTCACCCTCCCACCACCCATCCGCCCTTCTCCCCGCCCCATACCCCCCCCCCCCCCCAAATAAATGGGGAGTAAATAATTTTATATTTTTTTTTTTTTCGATATATATATTTAAAAAAAAATGAGTGTAAAAATTGTTATTTTTTTTTAAAAAAATTTACAAATTTTAAACCCCCTTTTTTTTAAAAAATTTTATCTCTAAAAAAAAAAAATTAAAAATTATTCCTCCCCAAAAATTTGGGGGGGGGGGGGGGTATGGGGCGGGGAGAAGGGTGGAGGGGTGGTGGGAGGGTGATGGGAAAGACTACCTATATATCTGTCTAACAAGGGTACAAGTGAACTTTTCTAGAACTAGAATATAAATGTGTTGATAGAATGATTAACCAAATGACATGAAATGTATGTTAACCAGCTTGATGAAAGTGTTTTAAATTGTATATGAAACAGCACAATGTACCCCATGTTTGCATCAATGTATACAGAGATCAATTAATAAAAAAAATGGAAGAAAAAGTATCCAATGTACACAGCCCTATTATGAAAATAATTTATAGCTTTCATATGAAAGCTATAACCTAATTATAACCCAAGAATATAGGGAATGGGGAGGGGTGGATGGGTAGAGAGAGGGTTATTGGAGGAATCACTGCTATGGTTTGTCTTACAAGGGTACAAGTGAATCTTTCTAAAAATAGAGTATAAACATCTTAACACAATTACTAAGAAAATTGTCATAAATTCTATGTTAACCAGTTTGATGAGAATATTTCAAATTCTATATTAAAACACCACACTGTACTCCATTATTGCATTAATGTACACAGCTATTATTTAATCATAAAAAATAGAAATACAAAATAAAAAAAAAAATAAAAATAGACCTGCCATTTGATCCTACAATTCCTCTACTAGGTATGTATCCAGAAGACCACAAATCACATTGCAACAAAGATATTTATACCAGAATGTTTATTGGAGCACAATTCATAATTGCTAAATTATGGAAGAAACCCATGTGCCCATCGACCCACAAATGGATCAATAAATTGTGGTATATATATATATATATATATCATGGAATACTATGTAGACTTAAAGAAATTTGGAGATTTTTTCCCCCTTCATGTTTACATGGATGAAGCTGGAACATATTTTTCTTAGCAAAGTATATCAGGAACAGAAGAAAAAGTATGCAATGTACTCAGCCCTACTATGAAACAAATTTATAGCTTTCATATGAAAGCTATAGCCCAATTATAGCCCAAGAATATGAGAAAGAGGGAGAGGGAGGGGCGGGGAGGGGGTAGGATGAGTGGAGGGACGGTGATTGATGGGACCACATCTATGGTCCATCTTACAAGGGTACATGTGAATCTTTCTAAATGTAAAATATAAATGTCTGAACACAATATCTAAGAAAATGCCATAAAGGCTATGTTGACCAGTTTGGTGAAAATAATTCAAATTGCATATAACACCAGCACACTGTACCCCATGACTGCATTAATGTACACAGCTATGATTTAATACCAAAAAAAAAAAATCTTCAAAGATTTTAACACATTAAGAAAAAAATTTGCAGGCCTTTAAGATATGAGAAATACTGTAGAATCCTTCAGTAACAGAATGGATCATGCAGAAGAATGGATTTCTAACTTTGAAGATGAAGGTTTTGAACACTTGCAGCTCTCAAAGAGGAAGAGAATTGGACAGCAAAAAAGGATCACTCTATCAGAGAACTGTGGTACAACTACATAAAAGAAAAAATTCGCCTTATACGAATTCTTAATGGTGACAAATTTGTTGTGAAAGGTACAGATGCCCTGCTCCAAGAGATAACCAAAGAGATCTTCCCAAACATGGCAAGAGATACTGAAATTCAGAAAGCAGACCATTTCTGAACCCCAGCATGACTCAATCCAAATAAAGCATCTCCCAGACACATTATAATTAACTTTACCAAATTTAATATGAAGGATAAAATTCTGTAAGCAACCAGACATAAGATGACCATAACGTACAAGGAGAATAATATTAGAAAGACTGCAGATCTCTCAGCTGAAAATTTTCAAGACAGAACACGATGGTCATTGACCTTCAACCTCTTAAAAAAAAAAAAAAAACAACTTTCAGCACAGGATCCTGGTTCCAGCTAAACTGAGTTTCATTTATGATGAAGATATTAACTTTTGTTTTTTGGGTTTCTTTTAGAGACAGAGTCTGACTTTTTTGCTCTCAGTACAGTGCCATGGTGTCACGGTTCACAGCAACCTCCAGCTCTTGGGCTTAGGAAATTCTCTTGCCTCAGCCTTCCTAGTAGCTTGGACTAGAGGCACGTGCCACAATGCCTAGCTATTTTTGTTGTTGTTGTTGTTGTTGTTGTTGTTGCAGTTTGGCTGGGGCTGGGTTTGAACCCATCACCCTTGGTATATGGGGCTGGTGCCCTACTCACTGAGCCACAGGCATCACCTGAGAAATTAAATTCTTTAATGACATTCACATGATGAAGAAATCTGCCATAACTAAACCATCCCTCCAGGATATTCTCAGAACCATCTTCCTCAAAGACCAGAACAATGTACCAATGAAAACTCACTCAGAAACTTTTGATCAAATCCAACATCAACAGTGGCAACAGGATTAAAAATGTCCACTGGACTTTTGGAAAACTCGACCCTCAAAATAGTATCAGGCTTGTCAATTAATTTACAATTAATGTAAATGGCTTAAATTGTCCTCTACAGAGAAACAGGTTGCCTGAATGGATACAAAAATTCAGGCCAAATATTTGCTGCATACAAGAAAATCTCACTTTATCCTCAGGGTGAAGGGATGGTCATCTATAATTTAGGCAAATAGAAATCATAGAAAAGCAAGTGTTGCAATTTTATTCACAGATACAACAGGCTTTAATCTAACAAAAGTAAGGGAAGATAAGGATGGTCACTTCATACTTGTCAAGGGAAGCACTCAACATGATGAGATTTCAATTACTAACATTTATGCGCCCAACCAAAATGCTCCTCAATTTGTAAGAGAGAACCTAACAGACATGAGCAACTTGATTTCCTCCAGCACTATAATAGTTAGAGATTTTAACACCCCTTTGGCAGTGTTAGACTGATACTACAAAAAGAAGCTAAGCAAAGAAATTATAGACTTAATGATTCAACAATTGGATTCAACAGACATCTACAGAACATTTCACCCTAACAAAACTGAATACATATTCTTCTCATCAGCCCATGGAACATCCTCCAAAATTGATCACATCTTAGATCACCAGGCTAACCTCAGCACATTTGAAAGAGTAAAAATCATTCCTTGTATTTTTTTTTAGATCATCATGGAATAAAAGTTGAACTCAGTAACAACAGGAATCTGCATACTCATACAAAAACATGGAAACTGAATAACTTCATGGTGAATGATAGCTGGTTCATAGATGAGATTAAGAAGGAAATTACCAAATTCTTGGAATAAAATGATAATGAAGACACAAACAACCATAA
This sequence comes from Galagoides demidoff, assembly GCA_963574575.1. Taxonomy (NCBI): domain Eukaryota; kingdom Metazoa; phylum Chordata; class Mammalia; order Primates; family Galagidae; genus Galagoides; species Galagoides demidoff. The sequence continues at coordinate 3,535 of CAUYQV010062660.1, forward strand.
CCTGTTGGATACTGCAAAGGCAGTCCTAAGAGCAAATTTATAACATTGCAAGCCTTCCTCAAAAGAATGGAAAAAGAGGAAGTGAACAACTTAATGGGACATCTCAAGCAACTGAAAAACAAAGAAAGTTCCAAACCCAAATCCAGAAGAAGAAAATAAATAACTAAAATTAGAGCAGAATTAAGTGAAATTGAAAACAAAAGAATTATACAACAGATCAATAAATCAAAAAGTTGTTTTTTTAAAAGGTCAGTAAAATAGATAAACTTTTGACTAATCTAAGCAGAAATAAAAGAATAAAATCCCCAGTTTCATCAATCAGAAATGACAGAGATGAAATAAGAACAGAAACCTCAGAAATTCAAAACATCCTTAATGAATATTACAAAAAAACTCTACTCTCAAAAGTAGGAAAATCTTAAGGAAATAGACCAATACGTGGAAACATGCCACCTTCCTAGACATAGCAAGAAAGAAGTGGAAATGTTGAACAAGTCTATAACAAGTTCTGAAATAGCATCAACTATACGAAATCTCCCCAAAAATAAAAGCCCAGGACCAGAAGGCTTCACATCATAATTCTACCAAACCTTTAAAGAGGAACTAGTACCTATACTACTTAACCTTTTCCAAAACATAGAAAAATAGGGAATACTCCCCAAAACATTTTATGAGACAAAAGTCACCCTTATCCTCAAACCAGGAAAACACCTCACAAGAAAAGAAAATTATAGACCAATATCTTTAATGACTATTGATGCAAAAATATTCAATAAGATCCTAGCAAACAGAATATAGCAACACATCAAACAAATCATGTAACAAGACCAAGTTGGTTTCATCCTAGGATATCAAGGATGGTTCAATATATGTAAATCAATAAATATAATACATCACATGAACAAAATAAAAAACAAGGACCATATGATTCTCTCAAATGAAAGAGAGAAAAGCTATTGATAATATACAGTATCCTTTCATGATTGGAATGCTTAAGAAGATAGGTAAAGAAGGGACATTTCTTAAATTGATATAGGCCATCCACACCAAACCCATACCCAATATTATATTGAATGGAATAAAATTGAAAACATTTCCACTCATATTAGGAACCAAGCAAAGTTGCCTACTGTCTGCACTACTTTTTAACATTGTAATGGAAGTCTTAGCTATTGAAATTAGGGAAGAAAAGGCAATCAAGGGTATCCATATAGGGTCAGAGGAGATCAAACATTTACTCTTTGCAGACGATATTATTCTATACCTGGAAAACCCCAGGAACTCAACTATAAAACTCTTAGAAGTGACCAAGAAAAACATCAGCTTCTCAGGATACCAAATCAACACTCACAAATCAGTGACATTTATATATACCAACAATAGACAAGCTGAAAAAACAGTCAAGAGCTCTATTTCTTTTACAGTAGTGCCAAAGAAGGTGAAATATCTGGGAGTGTACCTATCAAAGGAGAAGAAAGATCTCTATAAAGAGAACTATGAAACTCTGTGAAAAGAAATAACTGAAGATGTTAACAAACGGAAACAGATACCATGCTCATGGCTGGGAAGAATCAATATTTTTAATATGTCCATATTACCCAAAGCAATGTATAGATTTAATGCAATTCCTATTAAAGCACCTGTCATACTTTGAAGATATAAAAAATTAGTACTTCATTTTATATGGAAACAGAACAAAATCTCGAATAGCCAAGACATTACTCAGACATAAAAACAAATCAGGAGCAATCACGCTACCAGACTTCAGACTGTATTATAAATCTATAGTGATCAAAACAGCATGGTACTCTCACAAAAAAAATAGAGAGGTAGATGTATGTAACAGAATTCAGATCCAAGAGATGAACCCAGAAACTCATCATTATTTGATCTTTGATAAGCCTTTTGAAAATGTAAATTGGGTAAATGGTGCTGGGTTAATTGGTTGGCCACTTGTAGAAGACTGAAAGTGGACCCACACCTTTCATCTCTAACAAAAATTAACTCTCACTGGACAAAAGACTTAAATGTAAAACATTAAACTATAAAAATTATTGGAGAAAGTTCAGGGGAAACACATGAAGAAATTATCCTGGGAGAATACTTTATGAGGAGGACCCCCTGCACAATTCAAGCAATACCAAAAATATATTACTTGGATCTTATCAAACTAAAAATCTTCTGCACTACCAAGAACATAGTGAATAAAGCAAGTAGACAGTCCTCAGATTGGGAGAGAATGTTTGCAGGTTATTTTTCTTACAAAGGTCTGATAACCAGAATCCACAGAGAACTGAAACCTAGAAGAGAACAATTGATCTTGTTTCATTTTGGGCAAGAGAATTGAACAGAAGCTTCTCTGAAGAAAACAGGCACATGGCCTATAGACACATGAAATAAATGCTCATTATCTTTAATCATCAGAGAAATACTAATCAGAACCACTTTGAGATGTCATCTGACTCCAGTAAAAGTATCACACATTAAAAAAAAAAAAAATCCCAGAACTACAGACGTCGGTGTAGATGTGGAGGAAAGGGAATACTTCTGCACTGCTGTTGGGAATGAAAGCTAATAAGTTCCTTTTGGAAAGAAGTTTGGAGAGCACTCAGGGATCTAAATGTAGATCTTCCATTCGATCCTGCAATTTCTCTACTAGATTTATATCCAAAAGGCCAAATATCACATGGAAGAAAGATGTTTGGACCAGATTATTTATTGCAACTCAATTCATAATTGTCAATTCATGGAAGACTCCCAAGTGTCCATCTACCCATGAATGGATTAATAAATTGTGGTATACCATGGAATACTATGCTGCATTAAGAAAAGATGGAGACTTTACCACTTTTATGTTTACATAGATGGACTGGAACATATTCTTCTTTGTAAAGTATCTCAAGATTGGAAGAAAAAGTATCCAATGTAGTCATTACTTTTATAAAACCAGTTCGTAATTACTTACACGTTTTTATGAAAGATAGATCACAAAGATAGCCCAGGATGAAGGAGAGAGGTGTAGGGTGATGGGAGGGGAGGAGGGAGGTTCGATACAGGAAGGGTAAATTGTGGGACCACAGCTATGGAGCATATTTCAAGGGTACAAGTTAAATCTACCAAGGATAGTACATAAATGTCTCAACATAATAAGTAAATGAAGTGAAAGCTATAGTAATTAGTTTCATTTAAGCACTACCAATTGTATAAAAAATCAACACATTGTATCCCACAAATGCATAAATGTATCCATGATTTATGTGTATATGACTTAATAAAAGGAAAAAATAAACCAATAAATGATTTTAAATAATAGATATATACATACACAATTTTAAATAGTTTGGCTACTTTTCCACTGATGAAAGTATAACTTGGGATATGTTCTGTGAGGTTTGTTTCTGTTGTAAAACAGATGACAGACACCCCCTCGTGACTCCCTGGTGACCCCATTAGATTCAAGTACACAGAGAATAAGCAAGAAATCCCTTTGCCACAGGCTTATTCTTTCCATTTATTGTTTCACAGTATACAAAAAATGTCCTGCAAAATAACATTGAGGACTGGAGGAAAATTGTCATGATCCACACATAATACTAAGTGACAAGCCCCTAGATAGGCAGTGGCTATTCGATTGGTGTTCAAGTGCATAGGCTGTAGACCAAAGAAAGGCCTTCCACTTGGCATAAGAATCTCACAGGAAGAGGCTACAAAATTTTGTGAGATGATTTTTCATGAGAAAAATATCAGTCAATACCTTAAGACCTTACTTTGGAATAAACTAATGATAAAGGTGATAGGAAGGAAGCGAAGTCAAGATGGACAACTAGAAGCAGCTTTCACCAGAGGCTCCTGTCCAAAGGGAGAGATATTGGTCAGAAGTGGACTCTGTGAAGACAAAGATACGGATCTGAGCATAAAAAGAAGATAGAGAAGTGAAGACTCAACCACTAGACTCCTGTATGTGAAAAAAAAAAAAAAAACATTCAGTAGTGTCTTAGAACATAAAATCAATGTCCACAAATCAGTAGCCTTTGTATATTCCAACAACAGTCAAGTTGAGAAGCTAATCAAAGTCATAACTCCCTTCTTAGTACCTTCAAAGAAAATGAAATACCTAGGAATATACCTAACAAAAGAGGTGAAGGACCTCTACAATGGAAATTATGAAACCCTAAAAAAGGAAGAGCAGAAGAGATTAAAAAATGGAATGACATACCATGGTCATGGCTAGGAATAACTAACATTGTTAAAATGCCTATACTTCTCAAATAAATTTACATATTTAATGCAATCCCTATTAAACTACCAACATCATACTTTTGAGATTTGGAAAAAATAATTCTGTGTTTCATAAAGAACCAGAAAAAATTCCCTGTACAGCCAAGGCAATACTTAGTAATAAAAACAAAACTGGGGGCATCACCCTACCAGACGTTAGTCTATATTAAAAGTCCATAGTGATCAAAACAGCACGGTATTAGTATAAATATAGGGACACAGAGATTTGGAACCTAATAGAACACCATGAGATGAAACTAATATCTTATAGCCACCTGGTCCTTGATAAACCAAAGAAGAGCACACACTAGCGAAAAGAATCCCTATTCAATGAATGGTGCTGGGAGAACTGGATAAGTACATGTAAAAGACTGAAAAGACCTGTACCTTTCACCACTCACAAAAATCAATTGAAGATGGATAAAAGATTTAAATCTAGATGAACACTTCATGTTGGTCAAGGGAACAATAAAACAAGAAAAAATTTCAATTTTATTTATACACCCAACATAAATTATCTCAGATTTTTGAAATAGACCTTAATTTGTCTTAGCAATATGATACCCTATATCACCATAATAGCAAGGAACTTTAACACTCCTCTCACAGAGCTGGACACACCCTCTGAACAGAAACTAAACAAAGATACAGGGGACTTAAACATGACCTTAGAACAACTGGGCTTAATAGACATATATAAAACACTTTATTCCAAAGCTAAAGAATATATACATTCTTCTCATAGGCCCATAAAATATTCTTCAGAATAGATCATATCCCAGAACACAAATCAAACCTCAACAAAACAAACTCAAAGAATTGAAAATAGGTTCAGCACCTATTGCTCAAGTGGTTAAGGTGCCAGCCACATAAACCTGAGTTGGTGGGTTCAAATCCAGCCCAGGCCCATCAGACAACAATGATGGCTGCAACAACAACAACAACAACAACAACAACAAAAATAGCCAGGCATTGTGGCAAGGGCCTGTAGTTCCAGCTACGTGGGAGGCAGAGGCAAGAGAATCGCTTGAACCCAGGAGTTGGAGGTTGCTGTGAGCTGTGACTCCACAGCACTCTACCCAGGGTGACAGCTTAAGGCTCTGTCTCAAAAAAAAAAAAAAAAAAAAAAAAGAACGAAAGAATTGCAAGTATACCTGGTATCTTCTCAAATCACAAGGCAATAGGGACAGAACTCACCTCCAAAAACTTTTTTCAACCCTACACAAAGACATGGAAATTAAATAACCTTATGCTAAATGAAAGTGGGGTCAACGAAGAGATAAAAAAAGGAAATCCATGAGCATAACAACCATGAATGTCACAAGCTACCAAAACCTGTGGGACACTGAAAAAGCTAGGAGGGAAATTTATCACACTAGATGCCTACATCCAAAAAAACAGAAAGAGAGCACATCAACAATCTAATGAATGATCTTAAAGTAATGGGAAAAGAAGAGCAATCTAATCCCAAATCAAGGAAAAGAAAAGAAACAACCAAAATTAAATCAAAAATAAATAAAATTGAAAATATAAGAATTGTTCAGAAGATTAATAAAACAAAAAGTTTATTTTTTGAAAAGATAAATAAAATTGATAAACCCCTGGCAAGATTAACCAGAAATAGAAAAATAAAATATTTAATAACCTCAGTCAGAAAAAAGGGGAAATAATAACTGATAGCACAGAGATACAAAAGATTATTTCTGACTACTACCAAAAACTTTATGCCCAGAAATTTGACAAAATTAAGGAAATGAATCAATACCTGGAATCACACCCACTTGCTAGACTTAATCAGGAAGAAATAGATCTCGCAAACAGACCAATGTCAAAGCACTGACATCTCAGAAACAGTAAAAAAACTTAAAAAAAAAAAACCATACCAGATGGCTTCACATCAGAATTCTATCAGAGTTTCAAAGATGAGCTTGTACCTATACTGCAGAACCTATTCCAAAACATTGGGAAGGAAGGAACCCTCATCAACATGTTCTATGAAGCAAAACAGGAAAGGATTCAACTAAAAAGGAGAACTACAGGAGAATTTATGAATTCTACTAATTAATATTGATGCACAAATACTCAACAAAGTCTTAGATAATAGACTGGAGCTACATATTAAAAAATTATTATACATCACAATCAGGTAGGCTTCATCCAATGGAGTACAAAGCTTGTATAACATATATAAATCCAGAAAGGTAATGCATCGTATCAATAGAAGCAAAAACAAAGACCATATTATCCTCTCAATAGATGCAGAAAAAGCATTTGACAAAATCTAGCATCCTTTTCTAATTAAAACGCTGAAGAGTACAGGCATAGGTGGCACATTTCTTAAACTGATTGAAGCTATCTATGACAAATCCACAGCTAACATCATACTAAATGGAATAAAACTGAAAGCTTTTCCACTTAGAACTGGAACCAGACAAGGATATCCACTATATCCACTATTATTAAACACTGTGTTGGAAGTTCTAGCTAATCCAATCAGGCAAGAGAAGGAAATAAAGAACATCCACGTAGGGGCAGAGGAGGCCAAACTCTCACTCTTTGCAGATGATATGATCTAGCATTTAGAACACACTGGAGACTAAACTTCTGGAAGTGATCAGGAAATATAATTTTTAGGGTATAAAATCAATGTTCACTCATCAGTAGCCTTTTTATATGTTAATAACAGTCAAGTTGAGAAGCAAATCAAGGACAAAATGCTCTTCACAGTAGCTTCAAAGAAATTTAAATGCTTAGGAACATACCTAACAAAAGGTGTGAAAGATCTTTTCTTTTTTTTTTTTTCAGTTTTTTGCCGGGGCCAGGTTTGAACCCACCACCTGTGGCATATGGGGCCAGCATCCTACTCCTTTGAGCCACAGGCGCTGCCCAGTGAAAGATCTTTTCAATAGGAATTATGAAACCCTAAGGAAAAAAAAAAAGCAGAAGACACTAACGAATGGAAAAACATACCATGCTTTTGATTGGGAAGAATCAACATTTTCAAAATGTCTATTCTATCCAAAGCAATCTGCAGATTCAGTGCAATCCTCTTTAAAATAAAAACATTATATTTTAAGAACTTGGAAAAAAGAGTACTTTGTTTTGTATGGAACCAGAAAAAAAATCCATATAGCTAAGCCTATTCTTAGTAATGAAAACAAAGTCAGAGGCATTACTCTACCAGACTTCAGCCTGTATCATAAGTCCATACTAATCAAAACAAATGGTATTGGCAGAAAAATAGAGACATACACATATGGAACAGAATAGAAAACCAACCAACCAACCAAACAAACAAACAAACAACAACAACAAAAAAAAAACAGTCTCTACTTGCCATCTGATCTTTGATAAACCAAACAAAAGCATACAGTATCAACAAATGATACTAGGAAAAATAGACGACCAGATGTAAAAAACTGCAACTGGGCCCACACCTTTCACCACTTACAAAAAATTTACTCAAGACGGATAAAAGAATTAGATATAAGATACTAAAAGGTGGAAATATAAAAAAATGTGGAAAAAACTCTTGATGATATTGGACTGGGGAAAGATTTTATCACAAAGATTTCAGCAGCCTTCACAACAACAATAAAAATTAACAAATGGGAGATAATTAAGCTGAAAAGCATCTGCACAGATAAGGCCACAATAAGTAAAGCAAAAAGGCAACTTTTGGAATGGGAAAAGATATCTGCATATTATGAATAGGACAAAGGCTTCATAACCAACATCTACAAAGATCTCAAATTAACCAACAACAACAAAAAAGAGCTTGCAATCCCATATATCACTGGGCAAGGAACATGAACAGAAACTTCTTGAGGAAGAAAGATGAATGGCTAAGAAACATGAAAAATGCTCATCATCCTTAATCATGAGAGAAATGTAAATCAAAACTACCCTTAGATATCATCTAACCTCAGGAAGATTAGGTCACAGCACAAAGTCCCAAAGCTACAGATTCTGGCAAGGATGTGGAGAGAAGGGAACACTTTTACACTGTTGTTGGAACTGCAAACTAATACTGCCTGTTTGCAAAGAAGTACAGAGAATCCTCAAATATCTCAAATTAGATCTTCCATTTCATCCTGCTATCCCCTTACTAGGAATCTACCCAGAAGAAAAAAAATCATTTTATCATAAGAACATTTGTCCTAGACTGTTTACTGCAGCTCAATTTACAAATGCCAAAACGTGTAAGTAACCTAAATGCCCACCAACCCAGGATTAACAAGTTGTGGTACATGCATACCACCAAATACTATTTGGCCATTTAAAAAGATGGAGACTTGTGTAAAAGGAATGAAGTCCATAACAATTTTTTTACACTTGACTATTGTTGATATATATGAAAGATACTGATTTGTGAGTATTGATTTTGTATCCAGAGATGCTGCTGTATTCCTTGATCACTTCTAAGAGTTTTGTAGATGAGTCCCTGAGGTGTTCCAGGTATACAATCATATCATCTGTGAAGAGTGAAAATTTGATCTCCTCTGACCTTATGTGGATAACCTTGATCACCTATTGCCTAACTGTGATGGCTAAGATTTCCATTTCAGTGTTAAAAACAGTGGAGAAGATGGGCAGCCTCGTCTGGTTCCTGATCTGACTGGAAATGTTTTCAGTTTTACTCCATTCAATATGATATTGACTGTGGGTTTGCTGGAGATGGCCTCTATCAGTTTATTTTTATTATTTTTTGAAACAGTTTCATTTTGTTGCCCTCAGTAGAGTGCTATGGCATTACAGCTCACAGAAACCTCCAACTGCTGGGCTTAGGCAATCCTTTTGTCACAGCCTCCTGAGTTCCTGAATTGCTGAGACTACAAGCGTCTGCCACAACTCCCAGCTATTTTTTTGTTACAGTTTGACCGGGACTGGACTCAATTCCACCACCCTCGGTATATGGGGCCAGCGCCCTACCCACTGAGCGATGGACACTGTGCCTCTATCAGTTTAAGACATGCCCCTTCTATACCTATTTTCTTGAGTGTTCTGATCATGAAAGGATGCTGAATATTATCAAAAGCTTTTTTTGTATCAATTGAGAGAATCATATGGTCTTTATTTTTATTTTGCTTATGTGATGTATTATATTTATAGATTTACATACATTGACCAACCTTGAGACCCTGGAATAAAACCAACTTGGTAATGGTGTATAATTTGTTTCATGTGTGTTAGATTCTGTTTGCTAGGATCTTGTTGAATATTTTTGCATTTATATTCATTAAACATATTGGCCTATAATTTTCTTTCCTTGTTGTGCCTTTACCTGATTTGGGGATTAGTGTGATTTTTTTTAATATAATTAGTTGGGAAGTAAGCCTTCTTTTTCTATTTCTTTTTTTTTTGTAAAAGGTTATGTAATATAGGTATAAGTTTCTCCTTAAAGGTTTGGAGAATTCTGATGTGAAGTCATCTGGTGCCAGAGTTTTCCCTTTTGGGAGAATTCATATAGTTGATGGTATTTCAGTAGTGCCAGAGAAGATGAAATATCTGGTAGTGTACCTAACAAAGAATGTCAGAGATATCTATAAAGAAAACTATGAAACTCTGAGAAAAGAAATAGCTGATGATGTTAACAAATGGAAAAACATCCCATGCTCATTGCTGAGAAGAATGAAAATTGGTAAAAATGTCCATAGTACCCAAAGCAATATACAAATTTAATGAAATCCCTATTAAAGCACCACTGTCATACTTTAAAGATTTGGAAAAATTAGCATTTTATTTTATATGGAATCAGAAAAAAACTTCGAATAGCCAAGACATTATTCAGAAATAAAAACACATCAGGAGGAATCATGCTACCAGACTTCAGACTGTACTGTAAATCTTTAGTGATCAAAACAGTATGGTACTGGCACAAAAATAGAGAGGTAGATGTATGGAACAGAATAGAGAACCAACAGATGAACCCAGCTACTTATTGTCATTTGATCTTTGATAAGCCTATCAAAAATATAACCCAAGGAAAAATTCCTTATTTAACAAATGGTGCTGAGTTAATTAGCTGGTGACTTGTAGAAGACTGAAACTGGACACACAGCTTTCACCTCTAACAGAAGTTAACTATCACTGCATAAGAGATTTAAACTTAAGACATGATAGTATAAAGATTCTTGGAGAGTGTGCAGGGGAAACTCTTCAAGAAACTGCCCTGGGAAAATACTTCATGAGGAGGACCCCCTGAGCAATTCAAGCATTGCCAAACATACATTACTGGGATCTTATCAAACTAAAAAGCTTCTGCAGAGCCAAGAACACAGTAACTAAAGCAAGCAGACAGCCCTCAGAATGGGAGAAAATATTTTTAGGTTGTATTTATGACAAACGTTTGATAACCAGAATCCACAGAGAACTCAAACTTATTACCAAGAAAAGAACAAGTGATCCCACTTCTTTGTAGGCAAGACATTTGAACAGAAGCTTCCCTGAAGACAGGTACATGGCCTACAGACACATGAAAAAATGCTCTTCATAGTTAATCATCAGAGAAATGCAAATCAAAATGACTTTGCGATATCATCTACCTTCTGTAAGAGCTGCCCGCATATAGAGAGATTCACATTTACCCTTATAGGATGAACCATAGAATATAAATGTTTTAACACAATAACTAAGAAAAAGACATTACGGCTATGTTAACCAGCTGGATGAAAGTATTTCAAATTATATATAGAAACAGTACATTGCCCCCATGATAGTATTAATGTACACTGCTATGATTTAATTAAAAAAAAAAAGAGCTGCCCACATAACAAAATCCCCAAACTACGGATGTTGGCGTGGATGTGGAGAGAAAGAAACACTTCTGCATTGCTGGTGGGAATGCAAACTAATACATCCCATTCTGGAATGAAGTTTGGAGAACACTTATGGAACTAAAAGTAGACCTGCTGTTCAAGCCTGCAATTCCTCTACTAGGTATATATCTAGCTGACAAAAAAATCACTTTACACCAAAGACATTTGCACAAGAATGTTTATTGCAACCCAATTTGTAATTGCCAAGTCATGGAAACAGCCCAAGTGCTCATTGACTCATGAATGGATTAACAAATTGAGGTATATGTATACTATGAAATATTATGTGGCCATAAAAAACATGGAGATTTTACCTTTTTTATGTTTACATGGATGGAACTGGAACATATTATTCTCAGTAAAGTATGCCAAGAAGGGAAAATAATACCCAATGTATTCAATACTATTATGAAATCAATATATAATCACCCACACTTCCATAAGAAAGATATAACATAATTATAGCCCAGAAAGGAGACAAGAGGAGGGGAAGGGGAGGTAGTGGGTGCATGGGTGGCAGGAGAGTAATTGGTGGGACCTCACCTACTGTGAATATTGGAAGGGTACATGTCAAATATATTAGTAGTAGAGTATAAATGTCTAAATACAACAATTAAATAAGTGAGGTGAACGCTATGTTAACCAGTTTGATGTATACATTCCAAATGGTATATGAAATCCATACAATGTACCCCATAAATGCAGTATGTACACATTTATGATCTAATTAAAAAATAACAAAAAATGTCTCAGAGACTTTATATCTTTAGCATTAATGTGAATCCAGTTGGAGCACATTATGCTTAGTAAAACATCACAAGAATCAAGAAGCAAGAATTCGGTGTACTCAATTCTAACATGAAGGCAGTGTATGATCTAATACAAATTGGGTGGTAGTGGAATAAGGGATCAGGGAGAGGGAAGGAGGGAGGGAGGGAGGTGGGTGGAGAGTCACAGTGTATGGCACACCTCTTGAGAGCAGAACACATTTACAAGAGAGACTTTACCTAACAAACTAAATCAGTGTAACCTAGACCTTTGTACTCTCAATGAATCCCAAACCATAAGAATGAATAAATAAATAAAAACAATATCACTTGAGAAAAGGCTAACAAACATATGAAAAAATGCTCATCATCTCTAATCATCTGAGAAATGGAAAGAAAAACCAACCAGACACATCATCTAACTGCTGTAAGATTAGCCCACATCAAAAAGTCCCAAAGCTACAGATGCTGGCATGAATGTGGAGAGAGGGGGAATATTTCTACATTGCTGTTGGAACTGCAAACTCATACACTTGACCTCAGAGTCCCACTGCTAGGTATACCTAGAAGAAAAAAAATGATTTTATTATAGGGATATTTGCACTAGATTGTTCATCGCAGCTTAATTTACAATTGCCAAGACATGGAAACAACCTAAATTCACATCAACTCAGGAATGGATTGTGGTATATGCACACCCTATAATACTATTCAGCCGTAGAAAAGACATTTTTTTTTTTTGAGACGGAGTCTCAAGCTATCCCCTTGGGTAGAGTGCCATGGCATCACAGCTCATAGCAACCTCCAACTCGTGGGCTCAAGCGAGTCTCCTGCCTCAGCCTCCCAAGTAGCTGGGACCACAGGCACCCGCCATAACACCCGGCCATTTTTTGGTTGCAGCCATCATTGTTTTGGTGGGCTCGGGCTGGTGATTCAAACCCGCCACCTTAGGTGTACGTGGCTGGCACCTTAGCCGATTGAGCCACAGGCGCTGAGCCCATAGAAAAGAAATTGACTTCACATCTTTTGTAATATCCAGGATGGAGTTGAAACGCATTCTTCTCAGTAAAGTATTACAAGAATGAAAAATCAATTATCAAATGTATTCCAAACTAATATGAAGCCAGTAGAAGATCTAATGCATGCCCACATAGGGGAAAAACTCATTTCAACTCAAGTTGGAGAGGGGGTAATGAGTGAAGAGGAGGGGAGAGAGTTGGTGTGCTCTCACTGAATGGGCACAGGGTGGGAGATTTGGAACATCTTTTGTATGTGGGACATACCCAAAAGAGGGACTCTACTTAACAAAAATTTTGATGTGGTTGTTTGTAACCTCACATCAACCAGAAATAAATTTACTTTTCAAAAAAAAAAAAAGAAAATAATAAGATAGAGAAGTGAACATCCACTATGCCGAGAAAAGCTGAGATTCAAAAAAAAGTGAAAGAAAGATAACAAAGACCAGGTATGAAGCAAATTGTCAAGAGGAAGGGAGACCCATCCCACAAGTGAAGGAGCTCCATGGAGTGCTCTTCACAAGCAAGCAAGGAACAAAGGACCTCTCACATTACCCCACTAGAGAGAGCTGCTTAACCCCAGTCCTCCTCCAAGTTGGTCCTACCTCTGAGCCTAGGCATCATCTTGTATCTCCACAATTATGAACACAAGATTCATCCTCCTCCCTTAGTCTGGCTGCCTGAAGGTCTGCCCATGTAGAGCCTGGAATGTATGGCGAATTTGTTGGGAGGCCCAGCCATTGTGTGGCTGCCAAACAGCAGCACAGAAACACTGGCACTTGTGGATGTGGAGATGTGGGGAGGGGAGGGAAAGAGTGACATGTACAGAGATGGTGTACAGTTTGAATTAGTGATAGGTGCAGAGGCATTTGTGCCCCATTCTGACTTTGGCAAGGATCTTTCCTGACCCCCCCCCCACTCTCTGGAGGGTACCCTACACCAGCACCTCAGAATTGTGCAGACGTATCTGCTTGAGGATTTCTGACTTCAGGACCCTTTGAATGCTTTCAGGTGAGCAGTGCTTGTAATGTCTGGGGGCAATCTAATAGGAACTTTCAATCTGTGCTGTCCACCTGGATATCCTCCAAGGTTGAGCTATGGTGGTATTTCAGCAAGAGGGACAGAGTCTCTTCCTCCAGCTGTCACTGGCATTGGCATGGTGTTGCAGGTGTTTGTATCTTTCCCCATCTGAGATTACAGCCTAATACCATTACTCTTGAAGATTGAGTAAAAGTGGGCTGACATCAAGATACAGCCAGCTTGCAATATCTCACTAAGCTGGTCCCCAAAGTCTCTAGCTATAGCCCTGAAGGGACTTTTACAAGGCTGTAGGGGAAAAGCCACAAACATAAACCCCAGACAGATTATTCGAAATGTGGTGCTTAACTCCAGTTCCAGGGCCCTCCAATCCAGTCCTTTCCTGCCAGTATTAATGGCCAAATATCAGAAAATACTCATAGGGAGGAACCAGTGAAAGATCTATGGCCACTAAAAAAAAAAAAAATCAAAGTAGATCAACTCCCCCAAGGAATGACAAAGGAGATACAACAGAAAATACTATTGATGGAGAAATTGATGAAATGTCCAAAATACAGAATATGGATGGCAAGTAAGATGAATAGAATGAAGGAAAAGATGGAAATGGAAACCCACAAAGTAGTTCAAAATTTCTCTTAAGAAATTAATGAATTCAAATACAAAGTCACCAAGGATATGTACATAATGAGAAAAGATATATCACAATTTAAGTAATTGAAAAAGGCATTTGAGTAACATCAAAATAGAGTAGTGTCCCTCAGAAATACAGTTGATCAGGCAGAAGAAAGTATCTCAGAAATTGAAGAAAAGTCTTTTGAACTATCCCAAGCATAAGAAGAGGCAGAAAATGGAAAAGAACAGAATATTTCCTGAGATAGTTATGGTATCATTCCAAAAGAATGATTACATCCAAATTAAAGGGATTCCAGAAGAAGAATATAATCCTAAATGCACAGATATCTATTCCAAGACATTATGATGGAGAATTTCCCAAACATTGTTAGAGATACAGAAATTCAGATAGCAAATAGTTTCAGAACGATTCAATCCAAATAAAGCATATCTTAGACATATTGTAATTAACTTTGCCAAAGTTAACATGAAGAACAAATCCTGCAAGCAGCCAGGAGTAAGAAAAGTATTACCTACAAAAGCAAAAATTTCAAGATGACCACCGATCTTTTGGCTGAAACTTTTCAAGCCAGAAGACAATGGTCATCAACCTTCAAAATTCTAAAACAAAGCAACTGTCAGCCCAGGATCCTGTATCCAGCTAAAGTCAGTTTCATTTGTGTTGGAGCAAATACTTTACTGACATCCACATGTTAAGGAAATTTGCCTTAACTAGAAAAGCTCCCTGGGAAATACTCTTTTTTTTTTCATAACAACTACCAAAATGGTCAAACCCCAAAGTAAAAGCACCCAGAATTTAAAGAACTAATCCTAGCTTCCATAATGGTGAAAGGGTTGAAAATATGCACAGGATCTTTGAAAAAAAACAAACAGGCAAAACACTACCAAATTTCTAAGTTTTCTCAATTACTGTGAATGGCTTAAATTCTCCTCTAAAGAGGCAGAGTTTGTCTGACTGGATACAGAGACTCAGGCCAAGTATCTGTTGTCCCCAAGAGACACACTTTACCTCAATGGATGAAACAAGACACATGGTGAAGAGATAGACAAGAGTAATCCAAACAAATGGAAACCAGAAAAGGCTGAAATCTTATTTGTGGATACAATTGGACTTAAACCAACAAAAATAAGGGAATACAAGGATAGACACTACATATTTGTCAAGGGAATCACTCAAATGAAGAAATTTCAATAATTAACATTTATGCACCCTACCTGAATGCTCCCTGATTTATAAAACAATCCCTAATGGATCTTAACAAAATGATATCTTCCTGCACTATAATAGTTGGATATTTTCACACCCCTTTGGCAGTTCTGAATATATCATCCAAGAAGAAACTAAACAAATAAATAATGGACTTAAACATGAACCTGAAAAAAGTGAACTTAAACAGACATATACAGATCATTTCATCCTAAAAAAAAAAAAAAAAGCCTAATACACATTCTTCTCATCAGCCCAGGGATTATCCTCTAAAATTGATCATATCTTAGGACACAGATCTAAACTTAACAGATTTGAAAGAATAGAGATGATAATGAAGAGACAAACTATCAAAACCTATGGGATACTGCAAAGTCAGTCCTAAGAGGGAAATTCATATCATTAGAAGCCTTCATCCAAAAAAAAAAAAAACAGAAATAGAACATGTCAGAAACCTAAAAGGTCATCTTAAGTAACTGGAAAAGGAAGATCAATCCTACCCTGAACCCATCAGATGAAAATAAATATTAAAAATTAGAGCAGAATTAAATGCAATTGAAAACAAAGGAATCATTTGGAAAATCAATGAAACAAAAAGTTGATTCTTCAAAAAGATTAATAAAATTGATAAGCCTTTGTCTAGACTAACAAAATAGAAATGTAAAATTAGTAATAACCTCAACATGAAATGATGAGGGGGAAATAACAACAGATTCCACAGAAATACAAAAAATCCTCAACAATTACTACAAAGAAACTATTTTCAGAAATATAAAATGTGAAAGAAGTGGACCCCCACCACTTTCCTATACTCAACCAGAAGAATTAGAAATTTTGAATAGACCTAGAAGCACTAAAATAGCATTAAACATACAACATATTCCAAAAAAAGAAGGGCCCAGGATCAGATGGTTTTACATCAGAATTCTAACAAACCTTCAAGAAGGAACTAATATCTGCATTACATAAACTTTTCCATAACATAAAATGGAAGAAATTCTGCCTACCACACTCTGTGAAGCAACTATCACATTGATCCCCAAACTAGGAAAAAAAAAAGAAAGAAAGAAAACCATAAGCCAGTATCATCAATGACTATCAATGCAAAAATATTCAATAAGATCATAGCAAATGGAATTTAATGACACATCAAAAATTTTATACACCATGATCAAGTTGGTTTTGTCCAAGGATTCCAAGGTTGTTTCAACATATGCAAATCTATGGACATAATACACCAAATAAATAAAATAAAAACTAGAGACCATATCATTCTATTAATTGATGCAGAAAATGCTTTTGATCATATCCAGCATCCCTTCATGATTAGAACACTTAAGAAAATATGCTTAATGGGACATTTCTTAAACTGATAAAAGTCATCTACAGCAAACTCACAGCTAAGATCATCTTAAATGGAGTAAAATTGACAACATTTCCACTCAGACCTGGAACTACACAAGGATGCACATTGTCACCGCTGCTATTCAACATAGTACTAGTAGTCCTAGCCATTGTAATCAGGCAACAGAAGTGGATCAAGAGTATTCAAATGTGGTAAGAGGAAATTAAACTCTCATTTTTCTTGGATGACATAATTTTATACCTGGAAAACCCCAAGGACTCAACCACAAAACTCTCAGAATTAATCAAGGACTATAGCAGTGTCTCAGGATACAAAATTAATACTTACAAATCAGTAGCCCTTAGATATACCAACAACAGCCAAGCCCAGAATATAATCAGATTATAATATAATCTACTCTTTTTACAATAGGGCAAAAGAAGATGAAATACCTTGGAATGTATCAAAGAAATGAAAAGAAAGGTTTTGGCACCTGTGGCTCAAGTGGCTAAGGTGCCAGCCACATATATCTAATGTGGCGGATTCAAATCCAGCCTGGGCCCACCAAATAACAATGATGGCTGCAACCAAAAAAAAAATAGCCAGGCGTTGTGGTGGGCACCTGTGGTCCCAGCTACTTGGGAGGCTGAGGCAGGAGACTTGCTTGAGCCCAGGAGTTGGTGATTGCTGTGATTGATACCATGGCACTCTACCCAGCGGGACAGCTTTAGGCTTTGTCTCAAAAAAAAAGAAAAAAAAAGAAAGAAAAAGAAAAAAGAAAAGAAATGAAAAGAAAGATTTCTATAAAGAGAAATATGGAAACCTGAGAAAAGAAATATCAGAAGATGTTAACAAATTGAAGAACATACTTTTCTTGTGCTTGGGAAGTATTGATATTGTTAAAATGTCCATACTACCCAAAGGGATCTACAAATTTAATGCAATTCCCATCAAAGCACCAATGTCATACTTTAAACAACTTGAAAAAATAGTACATAGTTTTATATGGAATCAGGACAAAAACTCAAATAGTAAATACAATTCTTAGAAATAAAAACAAATCTAGATACATCACATTACTAAATTTCAGGTTATACTACAAATCTATGGTGATCAAAACAGCATGGTACTGCCACAAATTTGTATCTAGAAATAAAATTGCAACCCCTACTTTTTTCTGATTTCCATTTATCTGTATTATAGATGTCCATGCCTTCACCCTGAGTCTTTTTTTTATCCCTTGAGATAAGATGAGTCTCTTGTAGGTAATAGATATCTGGCCTGAGTTTTGTATCCAGTCAGCCAACCTTTGCCTCTTTAGAGGAGAATTTAAGCCATTCTCATTAATTTAGAGAATTGATATATTTGGTAATGTTTTGACCATCATTTTTTTCAAAGGTCAAGAGGATATTTTAATTCTTTCAATATTGTGGAATTTAGGCTTTGTTTGATAAATTCTGGATGAGTTTACTTTGGTGGAAGACCAAGATGTTGTTCATTATGGAAAATATATCTGAATATTTCCTAGAGAGCTGTTTTAGATATGGCAAATATCTTCAACATGTGTATTTCAGTAAAGTATTTTATTTCTCCATCACAAATGGAACTCAATTTATCTGTATGTAGAATCCTGGGTTTAATATTTTGGTTTAGAAGACTGAGGGTAGATGATGATCATCTTCTGGCTTGAAAAGTTTCGGTTGGGGGATATGCAATTACTCTAATAATTTCTCCCTTTGTACGTAATGCTTTTCTTAAATCTGTCTGCTTGTGTGATTTTCTCCTTAATTTTAACTTTGGAAAAGTTACAGTGTGGGTAGGAGATGCTTGATTTGCATTGAGACTTGCTGGGATTCTGAAACTGTCTACTAACTAAATTTATGTATCTCTTGCAATGCTTGGGAAATTCTCCCTCATACATCTTGGAGTAGAGCATCTGTGCCTTTAGGACCATTCTCTCCTCCTTCAAGAATTCCTGTAAGTTCAATGTGTGATCTTTTGGAATGATCCCAGAACTCTCTCAGTGAATGATTTGTTCTTGCTTTCCATTTTTTTCTGCCTCATATTATACTTGGGATCATTCAAAGACCTTGTCTTCAAATTCAGAGATCCTTTATTTTGCCTGCTCAACTCTATTTCTGAAAGATTCTACTGTATTTTGAATTTCCTGGAATAACTTTTTCATTTCCTTGAGTTCTACTATCTCTTTCCTCATTATGTCTACATTCTTGGTGATCCTGTCTTTGAATTCATTAATTTCTTGAGCCAACTTTTGAACAACTGTTTGGATTTCCATTTCCACCTTTTCCTCCATTCTCTTCATTTTTTTATATCCATATTCTCAATTCTATTTCTGACAATTCAGCCATTTGTTTATTAATGACTTCTTCTGTTGTATCTTCTTTTTCATTCCCTGAGGTAGTTGATCTAATCTGATTAGAAGACCACTGTTTCTTCCCCATGATTACTTTCCACAGTTTGGCTCGTAAAACTGGTAGGGTGAGATTGGGTTTGGGTCCCCAGGAAATGGACTAATCTAGCCAGCCCTTTACCAGTGAGTTAGGGTTGGGTTTGGTGACTGTGGTTTTTCCCCTACAGCATTACTATTGTCTACTTTAGAGCTGCTGCCAGAGACTCTGAGCACCTGATTGGTGTGATAGTACAAGTTGGCTCTATCTTGTAGTCAGCCAGCCTCTATCCAATCCTATTGAGTCACAACATTGGGCTGAAATCTCAGCTGGGGAGACATACAGACAACTGTGGTGCCCCATCCCCCAGCAGTGACAGCTGAAGGAGGAGAATTAATTCCTCCCACTACAAAACAAACAAACAAAAAAAACCTGCTCAACTTTGGAGGGTTCCAAGTGTACAGCCCAGGTCAACAATTCTAGTCCATTTTTCCAGGGCAGTGCTATCACTGCTCACCAGGGAGAGTTCAACAGAGTATCCAGCAACCACATATTAGGAATCCGCTATGGAATTCAGTAGTCAATTCCATCCTGAAAACCTGAGGGGCAGGAGTCGGTTTCCCTTTGGTTAGCAATGGAGTCAGGAAGGTGAACTCCTCCAAAAAGTCAGCCCCCAAGGGCATCAGAACCTCTGCCCCCCATCACGAACTACTGCCTGTAACTCCGAAGGGCTGGAGAGTGGTTCCTGCCAGTGAGAAATGGAGTCAGGAGTCAGGCAGGTGCACCTGCTAAAGTCAGAGGGGAGTCTGTGCCTCCGACCCCAAGGCACACTGCCATCAGCAACTCTGAGGCACTAATGCCTGGTTATTGCAGGTAAGCAATGGAATCAGAAAACTGCACTGCCTGAATCAAGAAAGTGCCAGGCCATCAGCCACCCCACCTCTTGTGCGCCTTGTTCTGCAGTGTGTGTCTCTCTCTTTCTCTATCTCCCACGTGTCCCTCTCTCCCCAGACTCCCCAATTTTCAGTTGAGTAACTGTTTCTGTGCTGCTGTCCAGCAGCCCCCACAATACCTAGGCCTCTCAAGGAATTGCCAAACACTTTGGACTCTGCAGGGGGCAGGCCTTTAGACCACCAGGCTAGGAGAAAAGGGTGTATTGGGAATCCAAAAGTGTGGGGAAAATATTTGTTCAATTTTATGCTGGGCATGACTGATACCTAAGTTCACAAATTGGACCTCCCTGGAGAAGGAGGCTCAGTGTTTAGCAGCTCTCTCCTGTTGGGTAAAATGGGAGATGTTTTCTTCCCTGCTCACACAGCGAACCTCCTGTTTGGAGGAGGGGTCTCTCACAGTCTTGATGATGGGCTTTGTACCTGGAATTTGTTTTCTTGGAGTTGCTGAGTCTAATTATTCAAGGATAGTTTTGATGATATTACCCTGTCTGGATAACTCTGTATTTCTTTAATATTCAGTGGTCTTGATAAGGAGTTCCAGGAATGACCTGCCTGTGTCCTTTACCATGAATTGAAGTACCCCATAGAGTGATCAGCCTGTCTATCTCCCACATCCAGTAACTCCAGTCAATGTTAGAATTGAGTTAGATTACAGGATGCCAAGTCGGTGTCCACCAGAAGAATGATTTTTGATGGGTTGAGACCCTGCTACATTTTGGTTGTAGACACATTCTGCAATGAGTGGTGAGTTGAGAGATATAAAAATAGTTTTCTTTTTATATGTGTACCTCAGAATGAAATTGCTGAATGACGTAGTAACTAAGTTTAACCATTGTCAAATAATTAAGAAACTGCTAGATTTTGTTCCAATGTGGTTGCACTATTTTTGTGTCCACCAGAAATTTATGGGGGCTCCATTTTCTCTACTTCCTCCAAAACATTATTAATGTCTGTCTTTTTTTTTTAATTATATCCATTATTAGTGAGTTTGAGTATTCTTAAATTCTACTAATTGGAGCATACATTTTTGTCAAAGTAAGTTTCAAATAGAAACTTAATAAAAATGATACTATTTATCAAAAACCAATCACATGAATCTATATTTTATTTATGTGGTATAAGTACCATTTTATAAGGTTTTAAGCTCTTTCATCAAAAAGTATAAAATGATATTATTATAAATATAATTTAATATATGTCTTAGTCAATAAGGGCTCCTGTAAAAATTACCATACACCTGGTAGCTTATGAACAACAGAAATTTATTTCTATCTACTCTGGAGGCTGAGGACCTCAAGATCAAGGAATCAGCAGCTTCATTGTCTGGTAAGGACCAGCATCCTGGTCCTGGTTTATATATGGCAGTCTTCTTGTTTTATCCTCATGCTGCAGAAGGGACATGAGAGCCCTTTGGAGTCTCCTTACTAATGGCATTGATCCTATTCATGAAGGCTCCCCACACACTACCTAATTCTGAAAGTCCCACTTTCTAATACTGTGGCATTGAGGGTTAGGATTTCAGCATGTGAACAGAAGAGATGCAAACATTCAATCCATACTATTACCCAAATGTTAACTTAAGGGAAGAAAAAAAAACACATTGCACTATTTTTCTATTTTTATGTTTCCAATTTCTTTGGAAAATAAACTTTTCACTTAGTGATTGCAGCATGCAAATGAATGTAGATATTTAGTGTATGTGAACAATTCAGTCTTTTGTATATGGATTTCACATTGACCCTCAATGAAATTTTAGAAATATGATTTGTACCTGGAATTGAATGTTCACACTGATATTATCACTTGTCTCATGTAGTAATAAAATAAATACTTGACAGTCACTACATTTTCTTAACTTGTTCAAGAAGGCCTCTACTTATAGATTTTAAGTATGTATGGCTGGAAAATAATTTCTTAGCTTGTCAACATTATGCCTAAAAATTTCAGCAGCTAAATCACAAAATTTTAACTTCATTTCATTTTCTACTCAAACTAGTGCAGTAAGAAGAGTGGCATTCATTTCTGTTTTGTTTATTTGTTTGTTTGTTTACTTTGTCACCCTTGGTAGAATGTCATGGTGTCACAGCTCACAGCAACCTGTAACTCTTGGGCTCTAGTGATTCTCTTGCCTCAGCCTCCCGAGTAGCTGGGACTACAGGTGCCAACCACAACTCTAGCTATTTTTTTTTCTTTTTTTTTTAGAGATGGGGTCTCACTCTAGCTCAGGCTGGTCTCAAACTCATGAGCTCAGGCAATCTGCCCACCTCAGCATCCCAAAGTGATGGAATTACAGGTGTAAGTCACAGCACCTGGCTGGCATTGGCATTTGTTTTTATACCAAATGTTTTATTTAGTAAATGATATCTCTCAAATCAAATTAATCTTTTTACTTTGTATATTAAAAGAAGCACAATTTACATTCTGCATGTATAAAATTATATTTTAAAAATTTGCTCCTTTTTATATGACTCTTAAATTTTTTTTTTTTTTAAGAAGAGAGTCTCATTCAATCACCTTGGGTAGATTGGTATGGCATCATAGGTCATAGCAACCTCAAACTCTTGGGCTCAAGATACTTTTGTCTCAGCCTCCTGAGTAGCTTGGACTACAGGCACCCAACATACTGCCTGGTTAATTTTTCTATTTTCATTAGAGATAGGGTCTCACTTTGCTCAGGCTTTTCTTGAATTTCTGAGCTCAGGCAATCCACACACCTCAGCCTCCCAGAGTGCTAAGATTACAGGCATCTGCCACCCACCACACCCAACCTTCTTTAAATACTTTTAATGTGGTCTTAATTTACTTTTAAATTAGAAAAAATAAACTTTTTTTTAATTTTATTTTTTTTTATTAATTGATTTCTGTATACATTGATGCAAACATGGGGTACACTGTGCTGTTTCATATACAATTTGAAACATCTTCATCAAGCTGGTTAACATAACTTTCATGTCATTTGGTTGATCATTGTATCAACACATTTATATTCTAGTTCTAGAAAAGTTCACTTGTACCCTTGTTAGACAGATATATAGGTAATCTTAAGAATGTGGATTTTAAAGAAATCGTATATATCAGGCCTAGAGAATGCTTATTTTGAAAGTGTCCTGGAACAAACCATGTCTTCACAGCCTAAAGTTTCTGTATGTTAATGTCCATTGACTAAAGCAGAAAGTGTTTTTTAGGGGACTGAATGAAAATTTTCCCCAAAGTTTCATCTTTTGTAGTTGAGATTCCCTTTTGAGCTTATTCCATCAATAGACCATGAGGGTTTTTCCAATCACTCTGCAAGCTATCTTTTCTAAACCAGAGTATAGTCTGTTTAGATAAAAGGAAATACTTTTGTTCCACACTACAAAGAGGATAATACTGCTTAAAATTTCAAAAGCTTTAAAAAAACAAATTCCTCATTGGGTCACAGGAATTTAGAAAAATGTAAGGTCAGCATTTTTTTCTCCCTAAAATAGAGTTTCAGCAGCCTCTCATGAACCACTGTTTTATATACTGAGGATTTGCTGTGCCGGCATTTCTTAACTGAAGACAATAGAAATGGCAAGAACACACACACACAGAGTCGGCCCTGGAAGATTAGTCACAGACGGACAAAAGAAGCAGCCTCCGTGAGCTAGGCTGATGAAGCACATTGGCTACAATTAGTTTCTCAACACTTAGGGAGCCTATGCTGTCCTGTCTTTTTCAGTATTTTTAATCTAACAGTGTACAGATTTTTTTTTCCCCTGAAAGATTCCATGAAAATTCAAGATAAACTGCATGATTTGAAAACCTCAAAATACTCCCTGCTTTTTGCCTATAAGCTCATCCTCCAATTTTAGGAGGTTCACTGTCAACAGTAGCCAACACAACCGCCCATTAGACTTGGCATCCTTGCAAGCTTCCTTACATGACATAATGAACAACCTTGCCAGGTACTCTGGAGAAAATTTTTTTTCTTTTTTGAGTTTTGTTTCTCTGGTGTTAATTGCTGCTCAAATTGCTCTTCAACTTATTTTTCCTCCCCACCTTAGTGCCAGAGTAATAACCATGGCGCTTTGAAAGAAACAGGCATTGCACAAATCTATTGCCAGCCTGTCCCTGCTACCTGCAAGATACACCTCAACTAGCAAACCTGCATGCCAAGCCTCTTGCAGAAAACCTACTCCAAAGCCACAGTGTTAAGAGCTAGTTGAATTCTGAAACTTGATGTAGTCCCTTTTTTATGAGTAACGTAGTAATTTTAGATCCATTGTCACCCTTAAGCAACTATCTATCTTTTGTTCCTTTCACTTCAAATGACAACTATTCCTGCCTGCTTCCTTCTGCAGACTTCCCGGAGGAAGAGAAATGGAAACAGCTTCATTCAGTGACACTGAGGCTTTCCCAGTTCTCCCTGAATGACAGTTTTAAAGGGCTAGAGACATAGAACTTCTTTCCACAAGAATTGAAAAGGTG
The DNA here is from genome assembly GCA_963574575.1 of Galagoides demidoff. Classification (NCBI taxonomy): domain Eukaryota; kingdom Metazoa; phylum Chordata; class Mammalia; order Primates; family Galagidae; genus Galagoides; species Galagoides demidoff. The sequence continues at coordinate 28,447 of CAUYQV010062660.1, forward strand.
GTTAGGAAAATAATCACCTCGAAACACCCTCAGTTGAGCTGATGTAGCATTATTTCTGAGAGAACGATACAATGAGTTGCTTTTACTCTTTCTTCTTACTTGGTATTATTTTACTTTTCTTAAAAGAAATAAGGATACGTATCTCTCTAGCCTGAGGTTTGCATCACTGAATGCTTTTTTTCATTTGGCATAGTGGCTTCTGTGGCATTTGGGGAAGTTGAAGAGATCTCCCCAAAGAGAGCAGAGATTATTAACACTCGATGCTCTTCTATCAACCAAAACCTTGAAGAGTCTTTCCAAATTCTGCGATGTATATTTTACTAACAGTCCTCACCCACTACCTCTACGAAAGGAAACAATATATAGTAAGCCCTATATATTAAAGTTGCCTATTGCAAAACAAGAATGAAACAAAGACAGGGAGAAAGGGAGGAAAGAACCCCACAGAACCCTAAGTATTAGAACAGCAGTTCGCAACCTGTCGGTTGCAACCCCTTTGTAACGATGAAAATACACTGTGGCATTAGGAAGGTTGAGAACCACTATATTAGAAGGATGTAACTATTAATGCTGCAAGTGACAGCAACACACAGGTTTGCAGCACATTAATTCATATTGAATAACTTGAAGACTGGTTACTTGAGAAATTCTAAAGTTGTTTCACGTGTAAAGAGGATATCTGCTAATGTAACACAGTGCGTGAAGCAAACTGGGCTACCACACTAACATGTAAGCTATCCCCGGTGATTCTGGGAAAGAGCCAAGGGGGGGAACTTTTTTTTTTAATTGTTGGGGATTCATTGAGAGTACAAGAAACCAGGTTACACTGATTGCATTTGTTAGGTAAAGTCCCTCTGACAATTGTGTCTTGCCCCCAAAATGTGTGTCACACACCAAGACCCCGCCCCACCCCTCCTTCCCTCTCTCTGCTCTTCCTTTCCAGGGTGGGGAACTTCTGATGGTAGCATCAGGAATCTTTGGAATGAAAAGAACTTAATAACCCTGGGTGATCAATCATGGAGAGAACTTAGACGTGGAAGGAAAATCATCTTTCACTTGCTGAAAACAAAGGCTTCTAACAGCTTCCCTGCCACAGGCTATGGCCCTACTGTAACATGGTCCTGCTGAACTCCCTTTATGGCCTGAGTCACCTGTGCCTCCTACATACAAGTCCACCCTCCATCCGCCTCTCTCACCACTCCCTGCTTCAATCCCTGCCATCACCCAGACACACCAAGGCAGCTGCCAGCTCCCAAAAGCCTTCGTGCCCACACTGTGGGGTTCTTCTGTGCCCCATTCCACAATACCCTCACTCCCCCACCTTGACTTTTCTGACTCAGCACCTTCTTTAAAGGATAAGACTCACTTTAACCAAAATTATTCAACACTCTTTATCAAGTATGGCCAGCTTCCACGTATGTATCTATTTATCTATTTAGGGTGTCAGTCTAGCTCACAGCAACCTCCAACTCCCAACCGAGCAGCTGGGACTACAGGTGCCCAGTACCATGCCTGGCTAATTTTTCTATTTTTAGTAGAGACAGGGTTTCACTGTTGCTCAAGGAGAGTGAACTTGAACTCCTGAGCTCAAGGAATCCTCCTGCATTAGTCTCCTAGAGTGCCAGGATTATAGGCATGAGCCACCACACCAGGCCTACAAGCCTTTCTACTATTAGTTCAGGGGTCAGCAACTTACAGTTCACTGGCCAAATATGGCTCTGCTGCCTGTTTCTGTAAATAAGGTTTTATTAGCACACAGCCACACTTCTTTATTCACGTACTCACTTATGGCTGCTTATACACTACAACAGCAGAGTCAAGCAGCTGCAACAGAGACCACACAGCCACAAAGCCAAAAAATACTTACTATTTGGATCTTTGTAGGAAAGGTTTGCTGACTCCTGCGCTATCCTACAAGTTCCCTGAAGAAAGGGACCATGTCTTCATGTCTTATTTCTATATGCCTAGTACCTAAGCAAAGTTCTAGACTGAGAGACATACAAAATGACATGGTCACACAGGAACTACCACTCTCAGAAATCTACATGCTCCTTGTGTTTGCTTCTGTTCACCAGTTCATGCTATTTACCTTCTTAATCCTTTCTTTCCCTGTGACTATTTTTACAAATACAATTTAACTTAAATAATTAATACATAATTATTATGCAAAATTTATATAGGCAATATAGTTTTTAAATATTTCCGCCAAGCTTTTCACTATTGGTAATATTCCTCTAGGGAAAGATATTTCTAGTTTTGTTGGAAAAGCCAATAGAAAACTGGGTATATGAGTAACTTATGTAAAACAATTAATAATTTCACTCTTTTTTTTGCAGTTTTTGGTCGGGGCTGGGTTTGAACCCACCACCTCCAGCATATGGGACCCGGGCCCTACTCCTTTGAGCCACAGGTGCTGCCCAATAATTTCACTCTTAATAGAACAAATCTATTACATAGATTAAGCATTGTTCTAGGAGAAGAAAGGAAACTAAGATTTGTTAAGTGTCTACCCTGTGGTAGTCACTCTGTTAGTTGCTTTGACTAAGCTCCTTCACTGAGTGAGTCATCACACCAGTCCTATCACATTATTACAAGTGTGCCCATTTTAAGGATGAAGAAACTGAGGCAAGAGAGGTGAAGCAACTAGTTTGCGATCAGATGACTCTTATAAAGCCATACCTGATTCCCCCTAATAAACTCAAGGAAACAGCCAATTCATACCAATAAAACAATTATTTACTTTATATTAATTTGTTATAGGTTATACTAACATTTGTCTTGCCAAGTGTTCAATAGACTTCACACACATGGACGCAAAGTATCGTAGTAGAAACAGGACAGACGCAGGAGTTATTTCACTATTGTGATGATGAAACAAAAAGAATCTCTGAGGTGTCTATGAGTAGCAGGTATTTGATAAATGGCAGCTATTAAAAATAATACCACTAAATCTTATTTTTAGTACTGAGATGCTAGAAAAGGTTATGGTCAACCTACTAATTTTTAAAATGAGGAGACTGAAGCCCAGAGAAGTAAAATGACTTATACAAAATAAAAAAAAACAACTTGCGGACAACCTGAGCAGAGCCCAGGTTTCCTCAGTTTCAGCTGCTTTATAGGCTATCACAGAAAATGTCATTTTTGTCTTTTGATGTCAGGGTGATCTGATGCACAGGGATTCATGGCACTCCCAGGAATTCCCAGGAGCCAACTGCTTCTGAGCCAGGACAACTCCTAACCTAATGGTCAGTCTTTCAGCACTACCTTCGTTCTAGTCCCAAACCCCAAGAATAAAGAAAGAATAAAGAAAATGAAAACATTTTAGTTGAGACCAATTCTTAGGCTTCTTGCCAAACAGTCATCTTTTTCACAACACATGAATAAGAGTAATTGAGAAGCTAAACCAGTTTTTCTTCTGTTTCAACACTGATCTAACCATCTTGAAAAGGACATGAATGTCCTTTTAGGTATCCATTAAAATGAAATAGTCTCTCCAAACAAGGTTGTTTATTTTGCCTAATCTGGTTCACACTGGAAACCAGCACAACTGCGAATTTAAACGACCCCTTTTTCCATGGAGACAGCCAATACCAACTTGCTAAAAACAAGTTACACAAAACCTGAGCCTGTACTCACACTGCGCCCCAAAGTTACTCAACAGTCTCACTGTATCAGAGCTTAATTTTTCAAATTTTTACCAATTTGGTCTTTGTTTTCACCACACTTGGCCTGGGCCATGGATCACCATTATCTGTGAGGAAGAGTGCCACCTGGTAAGAGGCTGAAGCATGGAATTTAGAGAATGAAATGAAGTGTGAGCCCAGCACACGAACGTGCCTGTCAAGAGCTGCTGGGATTTCAACCATGGTAGAAACTTGGATTTTGAGCCTGACTAACCTGAGTTCTGATACTAGCTCTGTGCCTGTGGCCATCCTATGACCCGGGGCTAGTTTTTTCACCTCAAGGGGGCTCAGTTTCAACATTTATGATGCAGAAGTCACAAAACTTACTCTTTAAGAGTCAAAAATAATATCAGGAATGCGCCTGGCATAGTAACTGGCACAAGGTGATTATTACTCATTAATTTTGTCAGCTAAGCAGGTCCTTGGGGGCTTATGTCTGTTGGTAAGTAACATTTGAATCTGAGAGTAATAAAACTACTTCAAAAAGGGTTTTGATTATTTAGAGTCTGAGTTATCCGTTTTAGCCTCACCCCTAAGTGACCCAAATTAAGGGGTATTTTACTAGTTGTACATCCTGTGTGCATAGCTGTCACCAGAATAGAAAGTGGGCCAGGCGAGCACAGGAGACACTCTCCTGGGAACAGCTGTATTTGCAACTGGGAGGGGCTGTGGGGAGAACCTGGTCCCGTTCTACTGGGGGTTCTACTATGCTTCCACTGGATCTCAGGATGCGGCGACCTTCACTCTGACCTCCTTAGCCTCATCATGAGAATAGCAACACAGCTTCATTTGTAACACTTCCTGCAATCATTCCTTAAATACACTGTTTCTTTGACCAAAAGAAAAATATTTGTAGGATGGTTCTTAAAAGCTTACAACACTACTATACCACCCAAAAGTGTGTTTGTATTTTTTTTCCCTTGCACTAACTACTCATCTCCTAAGGACACTGTGATAAACTGGCAGCATGATAACAGAACCGGATCGCACAAGTCTGGCTCCTCGCTGGCCAGCCTTGAGATCAGGTCGGGAGAGAGAGAGAGTAGCCACATGCAAGGTGGGGATGGCGAGGAGGGGCTCCCGCCTCCCACTTGGGTACCGCTGGCATCCTGACCACAAGTTCCCTGAGAAACAGCTCTCCAAGAGCATCCTTAAGCCACAGCCAGGATGTCTCCCTGAGGACTGCTGCTTGCTACCCCAGGAGCTCACTGAGGCCTGGGCTGGATATGTAAAGGATAGGGAAAGTCATGGAGGATGTGTGTGACAATTCAAACCCCAACAAGAGGGCAGAGAAAGGAAACGGAGACCCCTCTCATGCCACAGTAGCTGCAGAGTTGCCTACGTCGCAGTCCTCACTGCACAGTCTCTGATCAGTAGTACATCCTGTCTTTTTTCTCACAGCTGAGCAGAGTGCTATAGTTTTGGGGGTTTTTGTTTTTTTGTTTTTTTGTTTTTAGAGGCAGAGTCTCACTTTGTTGCCCTGGGTAGAGTGCTGTGGCATTACAGCTCACAGCAACCTCCTATTCCTGGGCTTAGGCGATTCTCTTGCCTCAGTCTCCTGAGTAGCTGGGACTACATGCACCCGCCACAACGCCTGCCTGGCTATTTTTTGTTTTAGTTTGACTGGGGTCGGGTTGAAACCTGCCACCCTTGGTGTATGGGGCCATCGTCTTACTCAATGAGCCACAGAGGCCACCCTACAATTTTTTAATATTGGTGAGAAGCCTGGGATGGACAGCTCCAGAAAAGATGTCCTTCTGCTACTAATGGTTTTGGAATTACAGGACTTGGAGGATGTGAATTTGTTGGAGGAAATTCTAGAGAGAAACATGATAATAAGGTCTTTCTTAGTAGTAACTACAATCAGTGTTTCCAGTTTCAGGGGTTTGGCATTGCTTAGCAAGCCAGAGTACCTGGATTCTATCCTGGCCCTTCCAAAATAATCCTCTCTCTTAACTACTGATGCCACAGAACAGCCTTAACAAAGCTCAGTATAGAACGAGCAAGTTGGCCAATTCGGCATCCCCCAGTTCTTTCTTCTCTCCCCCCTCTCTCTCTCAAAGGCAAACGGGAAGTGTAAGACTAGATAAAAAGATAAAACAAATGCTCCATAAAGGAAACCCTTCACAACTGGACTATCCTCCCTGTGTAGCTAAATGCATTCACTTCTAAGTCAGCAGCTGAAGCATTTTCTGAAGACAGCAGAAAGGGCATTGGCAGGTGTTCATTTAAAAATGGAAATCAGTGGCTAAATAATTTGCAATAACATTCAGTTGAACAAAGTTAAGCTATTGTTCCCTTTGCAGGACTTCTCAGAACCTTTAATATATTACTGTGTGTTCTGAATCTTTAAAAAAGGGCTTTGTATGACATTTCCCAAACTTTATTTGGCTTTAGAAACCCTCTCCCCACCCCTAACACTTTCCAGAGCGTATTTTTGCCATGTATATTTTGTTTGTCCTTCAGGATCTAATAAATGAACACAATGTGGATAAATCACATATAAATTCTAGGGTTTTAAGGTTAGGGCAAAACAGTCCTATTCACCTCTGACAATCAACATACAGGAAGAGAGAGGGATTCGTGTATATCAAAGGATGTTCAAAATAACCAGAGGAATGTTTTTCCACCTTCGATCAAAGAAAATAAAAATGATAACTATTTTCCTCTGTCTTCTCAAGCCATTATGATTGCTAATTGGTAAGACATGGACAAACATTAAATACTCTTAGGAAATGATCTACAAAAGGTCAACTACAACGAGAAGCAATCAACTGTGTAAAATTCTGCTTCCTTGAAAAGAAACATAACTGCACTGCATGTCCCCACCTCTCTGCAGAAGGACAATTGCTCAGTCAGCCCAAGTTCGATGGTGGTTATGTAGTGTGCAGGCAATTATTGACAACACTTTATTTTAAAAAATAGTCTATGTACCCCAAAAAGCAGAAGCAGGGAAGTAAAAAGATATTTGTACATCAAGTTTATAGTAACATTATTCACAACAGTCAAGGGGTGGAGGCAACCCAGGTATCCACCAATGGATGAACAGACAAAATGCAGTAGATACCATACACACTTGATTATCATTTAGCCTTAAAAGGAAGGAAATTCTGATACAGACACAACATGGTTGAACCTTGAAAACACAATGCTAAGTAAAATAAGCCAAACATATATAACTTTACTCAGATGGAGCTCCTAAAGAGTCAAATTCACAGCGACAGAAAGCAGAATGTGGGTTGCCAAGGGCTAGGGAAGATGGGAGTTACTAGTTAATGGGATAGAGTTACGGTTTGGGAAGGTGAAAAATTTGGGATGGTGGCAATGGTTGCACAACAATGTGAATATATTATACTTTAATGCCACTGACCTGCACACTTAAAAATGGTTAAAATAGTAAATTTCATGTTGTATATAATTTACAATATATTTTTTTAAAATGTGTATTTTTGGGAAATGAGGTAGTCAGCGTTCTGATTAACATAAACACAGATGGCAAAGTGCTTGGAAGAGAACCCCAAATTAAGACATTAGCAGAACGTATCAGCCAGGACTGTCAGTCCTGTGGATTACATTCTCAAGAAAATCTTCCCCAAGGTGCAGACCTTTTGGTCCAACATCTTGTCTCTGCCAGCAGCAAGGTGCCCTTTCTCCACAGCTTGCCCGTGGGCAGAAGTATAGAAGGACATTGTTCTCCAGACTATCCCACTTCTCACTTCTTCAAAGCAGGCTATCCCAAGCTCTCAGATTCTGGCCTCACATAAATACATTTTCTCCCTTCGTGTCTCCTCCCAATACGCAGCATCACAGGCCAGGGCTCACTAACACTGCAGGCGGATGGCACCGCTTCAGAATTTAATGACTATTTACTGGTCACCTACTGAGTGTCAGACCCCCAAGGAAATAATAGTGCAGAAAGTGCTGCCCTTGCTCTTGAGTTTTGATGAGGGGTGGAAAATGGGACATGGATAAGACGATACTGAGAAATAAACAATTATGGCGGCAGCCACATAGAAGGAACTGTGAGAGCGCCCAGAGGGGCCCTACCCAGGGTTGGAAGACCAGAAGGGAAAGCCCTGGTGGGGAAGGGAGGGAAGAGTTATTTGTGATGGAAAAACACACCATGTGTGAGAGTTTAGAAGTATAGGGTGGGGGTGAAAGGGGCTTCAAGGAGGCAAACCTGCTCTTAGGCTGGATACCAAGTTAGGATGGCTGAGGTGAGAGATCTCTATGGGGCACACCCTGCACCCCATGTTACAGAATTGGACCTTTCATCAAGACTACCTTTGAAATGCAATTAAAGTGTTAACTAAAATCAAACCTTATTTGGGGCTTTTGGTCGATACGTCTGAAAATATCCTAATCAAGGATCACAGCCTTTCAGAAGATGAAGACCAAATTCCCCATCTTGTCTCTTCAGGGGACAGGGGATGGGAGCAAGGAACAGAGGGTGGCTAAAGGTCCAGCTTTTCAAAATATACCACCAGTGGGTAAGTGTGAAGTAGACAGGCTATTGATCATCCTTGATTAACAGGGTTAAGGTATGGATGAGCCCAGAAAGGAGTAGGGCCAACCCTATCAGTCATTTGCACTTTAGGGTAAACCACTTTAACCTTTTAAGTAAGATTAGCTACCCAGGCGTTTTGGAAAGTAAGAATTGAGAGGAAAAATTTGCCATTTGAGAGTAACTAGGAAGCACTCCTTAATGAGGAGATGATTGAATAGCCTGAGACAAGATGGTGCCAAAGGAAGGGTCGTGAAAGCGAGCAGGCAGAGTGGCCACATGTGTCCATGGCTCAGTCTGCTGGCCATGGGCCACAGAGACTATTTGCCAGGGCTGATTTCAGTTGTGATCTGTGACCTTCCAGACTTCTTGTTCCAGAGGTCTAAAGTTAATGGCGGGGAAACTGCAGGTAGCTGTATAATGCATTATACTCACTGACTGCATGAGTATTCTCTGAATTCCACTGGGAACTCCTTGAAAAAAAGGACTCAGTAAATGCACATCTCAAAGCATACACTCTGCTGAGAGGAAACTTTCACATCCATCGTCTCACATAATCCCCACAAACCTTACACAGTTAAGTTCCAACAGGCTAAGCAAGACCCTGGCTCCCTTGGTGGTAAGATGGCAGTGCTGGGATTCAGACACAGTACGTCTGCATCTGAGCCCAGGGCTCCTCACCCCACTTTTGCTCCTAGATCTTTAGTAATTGAGCACCGGCTGCAGGAAAGCTCCGTTCTTTCTGCTGAGTGAACACTGGCTCCTTCCACACTACGCAGGCTTTGAGGTGAGGAGTGCTGTGAGACTATTAAAAATCCTATGTTTAAAATAAATTTTTAATGTTTTTTTCCTTTCCCAAATTCCGAGAGTGCTTTGCAAAACCCAAAGGAATGAACCTTCTTTGCTACTATATACAACTACTCTTCACTCACTGTAGACCCAGAGAGAGGGAGGACTTCCGGGAATACGTCTACTTCTCTTTCTTCTTCGGCTTCGTAATTTCAACAGCTATCATGATAAATACATCATTTATGGTTGAATGTCTAGGACCTCTGATCTCTAAACTATTACCCTAATAAAAGTGCACCATCAGTTGTTCAACCTGCTTTGAAAGGAATGCGGTTCATCCTGGGATGACGTAAGGACACAAGCACAAACATGCTTTCTGACCAAGGGCAGAGTGGCTCGCAGGCTTGAGGTCTGTGAGGACCCTTCAACAGCACCCAGCTTTCATATGTTCAGGCATGGTGGGGATGCCTGCCTATAGTTTATCATTCCCTTCAGGTTTTTAGTCAGGAGGGAGAAAACTGGCAGGGCTGAGCCCCTTCCCTCACTAACTCATCCCCGCTGGGAAATGTTTCGTTGGTGGCCTTTTGAACTTACTGAAGGGAACACATAGGGTCCTGAAGGGCTGGTTCTATCAGAAAAGAATTCCTCTCCTTTGCTTGGGTGTCTACAAATAGGGACTCTACAGCTCTTTGTATTAGCTGTGGGGTGGATGACAGCATCTATCCATCTGCTTTATTTGGGGTTTTACTTAAAGGACTCTCAGGCCCCTGAGCAGCCTGCCCTCACAATGCTTGCCCAGGTTACTCTTACAGAAAGAGAGAATAGGAAGTCCCCATAGAGCCCTCACTTGAAGGAGATGGCTACAGAAAGGCAGAAAGCCTGGCCGCCCAAAGCTATTCTCACACACCAAAGGGATGGGATGAAACTCATCAGGACACCTGCTAAGTCACCCTGGGTCACATGCAGCAGCTGACTGGCAGTGCCACCCCCACAGGTTTCTCTCCACCCACAGGGAACTATTGCCCTTCCCAGGGCCTCCTCATCAGACCTGCAGAATGAGTCCAGGTGATATGGGACCAGAACTGGCTGTGGCCAGGGATCCTTGCCCCTTAGAGATGGTAGCTCCCTCCCTGACCCCTCCCCCCATCACTCCTGCTTCCTATCCCCAAAAAGAAAAGAGAAAGAAGGAAAGTCGCCTAGTTATAAACAAGTCAAGACTTCTCGCTGGTTGCCCTGATTCTGCCAACCAACTTTTAGATATTACAACTTAGGAGAGTAGAGAGTGGAAGGAATTAACAATATTCTGTTCATAATGAGCACAGCAGTCCACGTGCAACAGCCACTATCAGGTCCATCAGTGGTAGTGAGGGAAGCACAGCAGCACGTATGTACAGTGAAATAGCACCCACGTCAACAGGCACAACCACACACACAGCTGAAGCTCAAGGATGACGCTGACATGAAAGACTGCAGATGGCATGATGCCACTTACGTGACCCACTGAGCACCAAGCTATGGTGATAAAAATTAAAACAGGGGCTACCTAAGGTGCGGGGTGATTGGAAGTGGGCAGGAGGGGATTCACTGGAGTGAGGGAAATACCTTTACTTAGGTGGTGGCTAGTTGGCTTATACATGAGTTGAAACTTACTAGACTACACATAGAAGATCTGTGCATTTTACTCTGTGTAACTTATGCCTCCCTTTAAAGAAATCTGGGAAATTGTTTTCAATAATCCCCAAAGGCAGCACATAAATAAATATCTGATGGATGGTGGGGCACCTTCTTCCTCCCCCTAACAACACTAGAGGCGGGGGCGGGAACCAGACGCAGGGGTGTGGCTGGCCCTCTGGCAGAATAACCCCAGTGCCTGGATCCACCTTCGGAGTGAAAGCATTAGTTTGTACCTTCCCTTCTGCTTAGGAAATAGAGCTCTAGGCCAAAAGTACAACAGAGCCATCAACAGTTTTCACAGTTGCTATTTCAGGGCCTGAGGTTCCTAACAGATGTGGGGATGGGCTGTCAGTTACAAACAAGAGCTTTACTGTCACTGTATCAAAAGCAAGCAAAGCAGCCCCACTCCTTCTATACTCCTCCATCCAAACCCAGGCCACAAATGGCTCAGCAAGGCACTGAGCAGAGAGCCATATGAAATCCCCTGCTCACAGAGGCAGTCTGCAAAGATTGGGATTTGAGCCCAATGGGGCTCAAATCTCAGCTTGGTGCTTAGCTGTGCTGTAAGCCACGGAGAAGCCCACTCTCAGGGGTTGTCATCAGGATTCCTTCAGCATTGCACCTGTAAAACACCCAGTCAAGCAAGCCAGTCACAACCAACTCTTCTTCCTTCGCCTCCCCTTTCCCCCCTCCTCTCCTCCTTTTCCACTCTCTGCCCTATGACCTATGGCCCACATGCCCACCCCTGTTCACAGCCATCTCTCTTCTCTACAGGGGCAAGATCTGCCCTTCCCATCACTACCTGGACTCCAGCTACCACAGCTGCCTCCTGTAGGAGTTCCAGCAGCCCCTTCACTTGCATATCAAGAGTTTTACTATAGACAAAAAGGGATGGAAAGGCCTCTTTTTGCAGAATTGATGTGAGAGCAGAATCACCCATGTTCTAGAGATACAAACTTCTGGGAACAGACTCTGAAGTGGGTTAAATTGTGTCCACTCTCTCCCCAACAAGATATGCTAGAGTCTGAACTCTAGGACCTCAAAATATGACCTGATTTAGAAACAAGGTTTTTACAGAGATAATTCAGTTAACGTGAGATCTTTAGTTGGGCCATGATTCAGTATGAGTGGTGTTCTTAAAAGAGAGGGTGAGGACACAGACACACACAGAGGGATGACCACTTGTGGGCAGGCAGGGAGAAACCAGCCCTGCCAACACCTTGACCTCAGACTCCCAGCCTCCAGAACTGTGAAGAAATAAGTTCCTACTGTTTAAGCTGCCCAGTCTGTGCTGCTTATTACTTGGCCCACTCTAATACAGCATGAGAATGAAGTCGGTGCTGAGAAAGGTCTGGAAGGGAAAGAGAAAGAACCAGAGATTGAAGCCCCGCCTATCTCTGGATTTCTAGAAATGCCATTTGTATTTCTGTATTTTTAAAACTCAGTTTGATGTGGGGTATTGGACTCTTTGCAGGTCTGAATTGACCCCCCCCCCCCACAGCTCTAAACCCTTCAGGCAATGTGCCATTCTCTCCTCCTACCTGAGATGGATACCTCCTCCCCCTCCCATCCCAGGACTCACCTCCCAACTATTCCCAGCTCAGGCTCTTCCCACTTCAATCCCTTTGCTCAGCACCTATCCCTTGGCCTGGCTCTGCCTATTGGGGCCACATATCCTCAAGGCTCATTCTCCAACTCACCCTCATCAGCAGCCCCCAACATAATGCTACAAGTACGGTAGCAGCTCAGTAAAAACCTGAACATAACAAACGCTCTGGCTTGTGTTATGTGGCATTTTCCTGCATATAACACAGGCCATTGTGTTTGCTATACAGATTCAAACAGGTGGTGAAGGAAAGATTACTGTGTGTCATCACTTCCTATGCTTAAGGAGACATGCCTTTAATTTAAATGTCTTTAAATTCTGCCTATCAAAGGTCATTTCACCATCCTAAAAACTGCCATTGGAAATGAGATTTATCACCAAAGTTGAAATTTATTCCTCATCATCCTCCTAAGATTCTTCCCGAAAAAACCAGAGCTATAAATGGAGAGAAAAAAGAAGGCAAATGGGAAAGAATTAGAGAAATGACTGCTTATACTTAAATCACAGTTCAATTCAAACACCTTACCAGCAGATATGGAGGACCAAAAAGACAATCCCAAGAAAATAACCCCTCTTAGCTTTGATGATATCCATTTTTGACAAATTATTTCTTACGGGAATTCCCAGAAAAAGATTAAAAATAAATCTTCTATTTAAAAGAGAAAAGAACCCTCCACTCTGGAATGTACTGGATTTGATGCATGCATACGTATAGCTCCAGAATCCAACCTGGGGACAGGCCCCTATGAAAATGTACCACTTTTTTCCATTCACTCCCTCTGACTGGACATTCTCTAATTAAAGCATTCCTATTGACTGCTTGAAAGTAGCTTCTGAGATTCAGACATACATGCCCGTCTGTGCCAGCACACTTGGCTAAGTCTCACCTGCAGAGACCATGGCTAGGGACACCAAGAACATCAAGCACAATCAGAAAGGAATACAACACTACCGAGTCCAGGGCTGAGCAAGTGGGATGGTCTACAGGCCATACTGTGACATCTAAGGAGGAGCTGATCCTGCTGGGGAGGGGGTTCCCAGAGCCCCCAGGGTAGGAGGTCACTTAGCTAACAGTCCTGCCAAACACTTGGCACAGTTCCTTTCAGAGGTGGCAATCAGGTGAGGTGCCTGCCCTCAGCACAGGTAGGAGAGGTTATGCTAGGACTACTTAGGCTCACTGCTTAGGCCCCGGGAGAGAGCCAGCCCGATCTGTTACTGAGCAAATGTAAACAGTGCTTACATTCGCTTCTGGCCTCCAGCGCTTGATGTCTGTGTCCCACGGGAGGGATCGCGTTTCCTGCTGCTGACAACACTATAAAACCACCTTAATGGGAATTAATTATGGAGAAGGCTAGTCTGAATTAGAGATATTTTGAAAATAAATACCTTTTACTTCCAAATAAGTGTTTCCTTTTCCAGTAATTAACCGTTATTCTAAGCAGAGGTTCAAAGGCTCTACTTTAAGGAGTGACTTGGCCCATTAGCAACATTCATTTGGACATAAATATGCTATGGCCATTTTTCCAAATGTGCTTCCTGACATAGGCTAAACACACCCACTAAAGTCTGTGTATGCCATTAATGAGCTCAGCGAACCCTTTCTTCACAGAGGGCAGGGAGCCCAGGCAGGATGAATTCCCTCTTGCGGCCCTCTACTCCCTTGCACTCTGCTGTGGAGTAAAGAGCAACAGGGGTCTCGCTGCGCTGTCCCACAGGCCCCAGCTGCCTGTTGGGTGTATCCAAAAAAGCACAATAAATGTTTTTATTAGCCTAGAAATGGCTTTCTCAAACTTGAAACATCTGGGATTGGGTACTTCTTTGTTATGAGGCCTCCTCTGCACCACTGTAGGAGATTTAAAAGTATCTCCTGACCCCAACCCAGTAGCAGCCCACAATCTGCCCCTGCCACCACCAAAAGGTGAGACAACCAAAAAATATCTTCAAACATTGCCAAATGTCCTCTGGGGGCAAAATTATAGCACACAGAAATCATTTGGAGAACTTTTTTTAAACAACTGATGCCCGGATCCTATAGTTATTTCCAGAAGTTCCCCAAGGTGACTCTAAGTACTCTGGACCATCCCCACCCCTGACCTAGACTCAAAGAATCCACTTCAATTTAAAGAACAGGCGCTGTGACTTGAAGTTCTAAAAACCAGTGGCTTAGAGACCTAATCTACTCTACAGCCCACTGTATGAATTCAAGCTTGATTAGTTGCTATTTCAGATAAACAACATCATTCTTGTTTCTCCTCAAGAGCTCACTTAGAAATCTGACTTCAGTTCTGAGTTAACCTATGACTCTGTCTCCTTCTACTCTGGTCATCCCATAATTAAATTATCTGACCTCACCCAGAAGGAACAACAGGAACAACAGTCCCTCTGCCACCTCCTTCCTGGCACCATTCAGGAAATGTTTGCTGAGCACCTGCTGGGTCCGGGTGCTAAGGATGTAGGGAAGGTGCTGGTGACCAGAATAGCAGGGGTAGGAGATAGGGATAATGGAGGAATAGGGAGCCAAGAAGACTTAAAGGGTGAGGGGATGGGTTCCAGAAGACCATGTGCAAAGACAGAAAATTGCTGGGGAAATAAATAGGTGGGGGGAATACAGGGTCTCTATGAGGACACAGAGACTGTAGGCAGGAGATGCTGGCAACGACTGTGAAACCCACTAACCGGGCCCAATTTTGTGCTAAAGGCCATTGACAGAAGAGAAGGATTTGAAGCATGGGAGTTATAAGAGCAGCAGTGTCCCAGGCCCAAAACACTGGGACCTGAGGCAAGGGGGATAGAGGAGATTAGAGGTCAGATGAGAGGGCCAGTCTAGCAGATAACTAAGCACACAGGTATAGGGTTTTGAGGCAATATCCCAGGTACAAATACAGATCAGAATAGCCCTGTAAGGGTGTGTGCTGATACTCTTGGGGTCCTGGGCTAAACTGTTCTCCCCAAACACTTATGTCGAAGTCCTAACTGCCAAGACCTCAGAATGTGACTATGTTTTGAGATTGGGCCTTTAAAGTTAGAGGTGATTAAGATAAAATGAGGTCATGAGAGTGGACCCTCATCCGATCTGACCAGTGTCCTTGAAAGAAAAGGCGATGAGGACACAGCCACACATACAGAGGGACACTGAGGGAAGATAGCCATCTTTAAATCAAGAGGAAAGGGAGGGCTCAGGAGAAAACAACCCCTTTGACACCTGATCTTGTACTTCCTCCTCTAGAACACTGAGGAAGCCAATCTGTTTACTGCATCCAGTATCTGGGACTTTGTTATGGCAGCCCTAGGAACTGCTACAAGGAGGCCATGAAGCCCCCAAGCAGTCCCGTGAGATGTGGCAGGAGGTGGCCTAAAAGCCATCTGCAGCAGAGGGTGCTGGGCCAGAGGAGGGGGGAACCACCCAAGCCAGAAAAACTAGGCGGAGGTGGTGCTTCTCAAGGTAGGATACCCTAACAGGGAAGTGGCTGTGGCCCATGGGAAGGGTCTTGGCTGTTTGGCATAAAGGACTTATCACTGAGTGACATGGGTATGTCCTGGGAGGTTAGCATCCCCGGAGTTGGCATGAGGGGGCTGTGGATGGACCCCTCAGGTAGACATAAGCCAAGCGCCAGGATAAGGAACGTCTTTCCTAGGTCTCTTCCTATCAAGTCCTGAAATCTTTTTCTTCTACCATTTCGCTGTTTGAAAACCTCAGGAGATTCATTATCTACTAGGGGAAAAGAAAAACAAGTTTATGCCCCAAAACTGGTTCTATGGCCCTGTGAGGTCAGGACCCATGTCCTCCTGCAGGCCACATCCTCTCCCCCCAGCACATGGTCCTTCCCGGTCCCCATCAGCTCTCTGCAGAAGAGGTCCTTTCTCAATCCTTCCTACCTGCCAAACTCCATTCCTCCTTGGGGGCAGCTCAAATGTCACAGGGTCCTGGGCATCCCTGGCCACCATTTGGTAGTGACCCCTCTGAACCCCTGCACCTTATCCTGCTCATGGGCCAGGGCATCTCATCTGCCCTCCCAGGAGATGTTCTTTTCTGCACCCCATACCCTTAACTCCTGCCCTATCCCAGTTTGGCCCATGCCAGACCTGGGGTGCCTGGTTTACTCTCTGTCTTTGGCTACACCTTGAGCTCCTTCTCCAGGACAGAAACAATCTTCCACACACCTGTGGCACCTGCCGGGGGTATGTCCTGAGAGAAAGTTGGGGCAGGTACCACACAAGTGGCTGCAGCATCAGCTCTGACAGGGGAGGGGAGGGATGGAGGGATTTCATGGAACAGTCTTCAAAAAGGAGGACAATACCTGAGTTCACAGCAGCACATTCACAATAGCCAAGGGGTGGAAAAGGCCTGAGTGTCCACTGATAGATGAACATACTCTGTACAATGGAATATTGTTCAGCTTTAGGAAGGAAGGAAATTTTGGCACATGCTCTAATATGGCTGAGCCTTGAGGACTGCATGCTTGGTGACATAACCAATCACAAAAAACCCCCAAATGATTCCCTTTCTATGATTCCACTTACACATGGGACCTGGAATAGTCAAAAAGAGACAGAAAGTAGAATGGGTGCTGCCAGGGGCTGGAGACTGGGAGGAATGAAGAGGTGATGTTTAATGGCTACAGAGTTCACCTTCTGGAGATAGCTGGTGGTGACAGGTGTCCAACAATGTGGATGTACTTAAAAATGGTTAAGTTGGCAAGTTTCATTAAGTTTGTACATTTTACCACAATTACAAATAAAAACAATTTTTTTTTTTTTAAGTAGGGCAAGTAGGACTTTGCTTACTGCAAATGCTTCTGTATATCCATTTGAGAACAGTGGAACTCCTCAGTATGTAACAATCAAGGGCACCCAATTTGTAAAGCATTTTGTAAGCACACGCAAAAGGGAGCCTTTAACCTAATCTGGGAGGAAACTCTCTATAATGCAAATTATGGTGCTAAGTGCATAACCCATCCATAATTTAATATGACCACTGGGATGCCTGTGGTTGTTTTATGCCAGCATCATCTCCTTTTCACTTATTTTAAAAATGATACTAACAAATAAAATGTGTCTGTTAGCTAGTAGAATTAAATTACACAAAGGACTGACCCTCCTTTTCCCCACATTACCAAAAAAAAAAAAATTGCCTGATAAGCACTCAGCTAAGCATTTCTATGACTTAACATCCTTAACCACACATCTCTATGACTCAGCTCTTTGTTTCCCCGTCTGATAAGTAAACCAACTACCTCACACTGAGAAAACAGTGTTTTTAAAGGTAAGAAGGCTCTGAGGCTCCTTCATGCTGTTACATACTTTGAGCTAACCAGACACCCCAAACAAAATTCATTAGGGCTTTGGAAAGCTGTTCCCTGAAGAAAGCAGGCCCTCGAAAAGTTATGCTTTGCTTTTTATCGAAAGAAAATCTAGAAAAAGATATAAAACACAAGAAAGGAGCAGAGCAACAGAGGAACTACTGAAAATTAAAGCAGACAGGGAAGGGCTCAGGGAACAGCTGCTTAGCTTTGCCAGCTTCATCAGCAAGGGGTCTGTATTTTCACTTTGGACTGAGCCCTACGAATTATGTAGCTGGTCCTGACTAGAAGAAAGGTTTGGAAAGCTAGAAACTGGCTATGGGTGAAGGCAGAGGTGTGACGACTGGCAACGCTATTTCAGTGATCCCCCACTATCTGCTTCCAAGCTTCCTGGGTGATCTGGAGCTAGTATCTAAGGACATCTTGAATTATTCCCAGAAAAGAAGCCTCCAAAGGTGTGGTCCTGCCAATGCCAGGTGAGATACAACCTGAGTCTCTGGAAGGAAAAGAATACGTGTACTTTGTTTAAAGCATTTAATGGCTAAATCATCAATACTCAATTCTTCTCAGTTAATTGGCAAAGAGATCTGCCTATAACTCATTCCACCCCAACTGAAGAATAGCCGGTCCCACACCCTGTGAAAGGATCTGAAGTAGCCCCCCCAGCACCCAGTAACTGCACCCCTGTTCTGAAAGCTGCCTTTCCCCAGCATAGCACTAGCAGAGCATGAAATTTGGACATGGGGAACTGGAGTTTGACAGACCGACGCTGGCCTCCTCTGTTGGCTGCTGCTTGACCAGGGACCACATGAGCAGAAGCATCAGACAAAGCCAGCCCAAAAGGGGAACGAAGCCCACACTGGAGAAAGGGCTGAGATGTGGCTTCCAGGAGGGACTACGATGGCAGCAGAGCTCCTGAAAGACACCCCCACACCACTTTGTGACCTCAGGCCTCCACCTCTTGCCCTGCATCTTTCCAATAAAATCCTTTTGTATTTTGTTAATGTAATTTCATTAATGTAGTGTAATTTGTTATTTGTAACCAAAAGAGTCAAGGAGAAAGAAGCTGGACAAACACAATGGGCTGGTGAGCTCTTGCTGTGTTCTCTCACAGCAATGATTTATTTTAGGGGAAATCCACTTGATACAACCAAAACCATGTCCCTTTTCCTAGAAATAGAGGCCTTTGTCAATCTCTAGGTCACTTGTTTGTAAGGGGATCTGCCCACTGATAATGACCAGCACTGAGTAAATGGTGAGAAAAAAAAAAACTGAACTAAACACCACCTGCAGAAGTTCAAAGTTCTTAGACTACTGAGGTCAAAGTCAATGGCAGCCCATAGAAACTCAGCTCCAGGTGGGAAGGAGCCCAGCTTTTTCTCTGGTTTCATCTCTTCTCTGAGCTCTGCTTCTTATGGCTCAAGGCTACCATGGCTCTTTAAAATTCCACCCTCTCTGACCTGTGTTCTGACCTGTGTTTTCACCCAGCACAGTGGAGCCAGACTTAAGCATATGTAGCTAGTTCTTCACTAAATGGCATAAGTTCAGGCAGCCTAGGCAGTGAAGACTGGGCGGTTAGTGGAGACGGGGCAAAGCCCTACTCTCCTGCCCTCAGGGAAGGCACCCCACAAGGTCCCTTCCTTTGAGATCCTGGCCTCTCTCTGAGCCAGGTGACCTGTTTTACTTTCTGATTGGAACTCCACAAACATACACAGCTATACATACATTCCTGGACAGTGCTCTTTGGCCGGGCTCCTAGGATCACCCAGCATGTAGGAGTGTGTCAAGGGCACACCTGCTTCTCCACATCATCCTCAGTTTCTGGTCTAAGACAGCTGACACATGGGAACTTCCAAGGACTGAAAGGCCCTTCCAGGTGTGGCCTCTCAGCCCCTCCCCATCTTCTCAGGTGACTCATTTAGGCCATCCTTCCCCCACCAGGGGAAAGAATAAAGGCACCTGAGATTTCCCAGGTCTCTGCTGTTTGCCAGGCATGTGGGGGCGGGGGTGGGTGCTCCCCAGTGAGGCTGTGGATGAGGAATCAGGTTAAGTAATGTTCCCAAAGATAGGTCCCTACCAAGCAGCAGCGTGGGGCTGCAACTCACACCTGCCAAACTAAAAATCTCTCCTTTTCACAACATCAAGATCAGGCGAGTTCAGATGTTATTAACTTGTGGGTTTAATTCAGCCAGGGTGCAGGGAGTGCTAGGAGGAGGGGATAGCTTGGCACTGTCACTTAAATGAGGACTGAGCTGACCTGAAGAAAGAACAGGGAAGAACAGATTAAGGAAGGAGGGAAGGGTGTTCCAGGAAAGTAGAACAGCATGAACAAGGTATCGAGGCAGTAAGAGGCTGGGCTGGGCACCACTGTATACACAAGAGGCCACCATGACAAGGGGGGTAGCAAGGGAGCAGAAAGGCATGTGGGGCTCAGGCCTAAGGGCACCCTTGCCAGCTAGATAGTTCATTCGGTGGTGATGGGGAGCCCTAGGGATCAGATGCCAAGCATGGCTTCAGGCAGGGGAGTGAGGTGGACGGGTTTCCATCTTATTTTCTGTCTGTGGGGCCTGTGGTTTTAAGAGCAGCAAGATGAGGCAGGAAACCTGGTTAGGAGGCTGAGAACAAAGAGATAAGAGCAATCTGTCTAGAGGGGTGGTCTGCAAATGCCTGCCCACCCCCTCAAAGCCACAGCATAACCACAGCTGACTGTATTCTAACTTAAACATACAGTCACGATGGTCCTCAAGCACAAGGATTATCTCTGATAGGCCAGTGAAAGAGCAAATCGAAGGGAAAGGACAGGTGCCCCTGCCAGCCCTCCTCAGCCCCCCTGAGTCAGCAGACGCCAAGCTGGTTCCGGCATACCACCAGGTTGTGGCAACACCAGGACTACCATTCATAACATCCAGTGTGTTTTTAAATGACAGCAACTTTTGACTCGTTCCTACCTTGGACTAAAAGCCAAAACAAATTCCAACTTACAAAAACTACTAACAACAAAAGAGGTTTGAGGCTAGTTCAGAACAAGAAAATGAAGAAAAGGGAGATGATTCAGGACATTGTTCTAAGTCAAAGTCTGTATGAAATGTTGGTTATATCCTCTGACCTTCTACATCAGGTGTCCTCCACGTGCTGCCTGCCTAGGACATTTATCCGGCCGCAGGGTGTTTTTGCTGCCGTTGACTGTCCTGCTTAGCAGCTGACTTGTCTGGGGGCCTGCAGTCTGGCCCACCAACGGTCTGAGGGACAGTGAACTGGCCCCCTGTTTAAAAAGTTTGAGGACCCCTGCTCTACATAGTATTTCCCTTTCTAGTAATTTATCCTAATAGTTACCTGCAACACCAAAAGAAAGAAGTGATGATACCATAAAATGTAGACAGTATGGGAATTTTCTCCCCTGCCCCCAGTATTTCAGGAGTGTGGAAGTTCTAAATCTAACAAAGCCCAGAAACTATAAAGGAAAAGATTAATTCAATGGACTCTGCCAAACCAAAAGTTTTTTGTTTGTTAGTTTGTTTTGAGATAGAGTCTCACTTTGCTGCCCCTGATAGAGTGCTATAGCATCATAGCTCACAGCAACCTCAGACTTTTGGGCTCAAGCAATTCTCCTTGCCTCAGCCTCTGGAGTACCTGGGACTACAGATGCCCACCACAATGGCTCAAGCAATCCACCAGCCTCCCAGAGTGCTGGGCTTACAGGATTGAGCCACTGCGTGGGGCCTCAAACCAAAAGTTTTTGCATAACAAAAATATCAAACAAAATCAAAAGACAAACAAATGAGGTGAAAAGATTTACAAGACATCCCTGAAAGTTACTTTCCTTTATATATAAAATATTCCTATAAATCAACAAGAAAGTAATGCTCTACCCAAAATATACACAAATACAAAAGCAAAGGAAATGAAGAGACAGTTTGAAGAAAAAGAAATACAAATAGCTCAACACTTTCTACAAGATATTTAACCTCCCTCATAACAAAAGAAGTATGAATCACCAAAACCAAACATAATTTCTTACATGTCTGTCTAGCAAACATTTGAAAGTTTGATAACCCCTGGGTGAGGGAGGGTGTGGAGAAAGGAGCACACACATTATCTGTGTAAGTGTCTCTATAGATAGCATTTTATCAAAATAAAACTGCAGGCCACTCCTATTTCTAAGAATTAGAATAAATGTTCATGCATGCCAGGATTTCATTACATATTGTGTATGTGACAGCAAAGACTGGAAACAAACCCAATGCCTTTTCAGCAGGTGACGAATTAATTATGACCCAGCTAGACAATGATACTATGGAGACATTAAAAAAGAATGAGTAAATGTAAGTACTGATGCCCCCATTGCCAACCTAACTGAGAAAGGGGTGAAGAACAGGGAATACAATATGCTACTGCTTCTGGGTAAAAATACATAAATGAAAATAGAATATTTCTGAAAAGATAAATAAGAAAGTGGTAACCATGGCTGCTTCTGAAGAGGAAAACTAGGGGCAGTAACAGCAAGAAATGTTACTTTTACGGTATGTTTTATGTACCATGTACATGCATTATCTACTACAGTCAATTTTTAAAAGATATGCATAAAGATGTTCACTGTTGTGTTGTATATACACAATACCTCATGGGAGTCGGTCCAACATTAGGAAAATAATTTAAGAAACCATGTTTCTGATGACTTGGACAAATGCTTTTGATATGGTGTCAAGAGAAAAATAGCAGATTTCATCAAATGGACACTTGGATTGGTAATTTAAAAATATGTATATGTGTAGAGCATTTTATAAGTGAAAACTGGCCAGGGTCAGTGGATCATGCCTATAGTCCCAGAGATCTGGAAGGTCAAGACAGGAGGTTCGCTGATGCCAGGAGTTCAAGAGTAGACTGGGCAACATATCGAGACCTGTCCCTATAAACAAACAAAAAACTTAGCTGGGTGTGGTGGCTTGGGCCTATAGACATAGCTACTTAGGATGTTGAGGTAAGAGGATGGCTTGAACCCAAGAGTTCAAGGTTATAGGGAGCTATTGATAATGATATTACACTCCAGCCTGGGGGATAGATTGAGACTCTATCACCCCCACCCCCCAAAATGAAAGCTAGTTATTAGGCTAGGATCATAGAACTGTGGGCTACTTTTAAAACTATTACCATTGCAATGACAGTGTAACTATATTTAGCCTTAATTATACTATAGTAGAGTCATTTTAAATAACTTCTAGTCTTTAGCCCTAGAAAAAGCATAAAAATTAATTCCTAGATCAAACAATTTTCAGGAAAAATGTCAGAAATCGTTGTGAATTCATCAAAATAGAAGGAATCCTATCAGAAGATTGGGGATGGACAAACATCCTAAACTTCAAATACAGAAAAAAACACAGGGCTTGGAAAGTTTAGTTGGCATTGATTGCTGGCAAAATCCTAGAGATTATTCAAGAGAGTGGTGAGTGTTAGAAACCAATAAGGATTCACTCAGAATAATGCAAATTATTTTTAAGTCTGTGGAGTTGTTTTTTTTTTTTTAACCTTGACCAAAATCTCAGAAGTTATCTGCAAATTTGAACTGCACGGGAAATGCTGTGGGAGAGAGAAGCCAAGTGAGCCAGGCTCTAGACCTGTTCATCCTCATTTCCCTAAAACCTGCTCGCTATTTGACTCTGAAGGAATCTGATTTTTCTTTTCAGGGAGATACTCACGATACGTTTCAACAGAGTTAGGAGATAAATTACAAAATTACAAGTCATCAAGTAGTGAAATACAAATGGTCCTGACGCAGGAGTGGTCCAACTTAACAATATTTCATCTTTATGATGGTACCAAAGCATCCTTTGAGTACCCGTACAACCGTTCTGTTTTTCACTTTCAGTACGGTATTTCATAAGTTGCATGAGATATTCAATACACTGTTATAAAATAGGCTTTGTATTAGATGATTATGCCTCACGGCAGGCAAATATGTTAGATGTATTTTTGACTTACAATATTTTCAATTTACGATGGGTTTATCTGGATGTAACCCCGTAAGTTGAAGAGAATCCATACCTGGATCCAGAGCAGAACACCTGGCCCATTCAAAAGTGCGTTGGCTAATTTAAAATCCATGACACCGCTTGGTGTTAAGATAGGTCTTGGGTTATTGTTCTTAATCAAAGAAAATAATGTATGTGAAAATATTTTGAAAACTATAAATGACTGCACAAAAGAAAGGTGTTATGGTTGTAATTATGTTGAAGGCATTGCAGAGTCTGTAACGCACATTGTGGTATAGATAAAAAATATCAAGGACCAGACAAAAAATAAAAAGGATCCTAACAGGAGAAATCTAAAAACTCAAAAACTATTCAGATAAAACCTATGTGTGTGCCCCACCTCATAAGCCCAAGACTGAGAAAACCCTGACTTAATATAATCCTGTGAAGCTGATGTGGTGGCTTTGGTGACTGTGGTCTAGATAGAGAAGTACGTCACGTCTAACTAAAAGCCTTTAGCATCAACTGTGGGCTCCAATAGGGGAAGGACAGTATCCACCTGCCCCCTCTTTGGGTGAGAACACACAGCGGGTGCTGGGTTGTATTCTGGGTGTCATGCTTAAAAGACACACAAGTCAAGTGGAATAATCAGTATAGCTGAAATAGAGTAGATTTTTTAGCCAGGAAAGAAACTATAGAAAATGCATTTTATAAAAAATGAATAAAAAACAATCATTCTTGAGGACCAAGCTGTACAAATAGGCATGAGATAACCTGAGTTTTATTTGCCAAAAAAGCGTGTCTCTCTACAAGGCAGAGTAAGTATAGGACAAGCTGGCTGCCCAGCTAATACAGCACTCATCATCCATGGAAGTGTTTAAACTGACAATGGATAACCATGTGTCAGGGATGTCACTCAGGAGGGGAGAAAGGCTTTGCAGTTTCATGGGTATAAGCAGGTTTAGTATAGCAGCAGCTAACTGAGAAGAGGTGGAGAATTGTGCTCAGTATCTCCTCTGTCTCCCGCTCCCCAGCCAGCCCCAGGGATAGAACAGGACACAGACTGTAGAGGAACCAGCATACATACAAGCTGAATGATTAAGGCACTGTATGAGGCATATGCACAAGGGGAAGACTATGGTATGGAGCAGGGAAGAGGGTACAAGAGTCAACTTCTCAGACCCTGTACTTTGATCCACTGTCAGAAGGTGAAACTTTCTTCTACTTCTGCTTCTACTTGGGAACTAAGCTGACAAGTGCCTAGCCCCTAAGACGCCTGCACTCATCACAGTGCACATTCCACATTGGCACATCTGATCCACATAGGAAAAAGTCTGCCTTCCTACCCAAATGTGTTTGAAAAACTCTTTAAAGCATTTGTTATGTGCTTAAAATACAAAGAACACGGTGCAAGGCAGTCCTTTATTTACATCTTTTTGTCCATGAAAATCAGTATGTTCCTTCTAGTCTTTATCGTATAAGAAAACGTGTCTCTAATTATTGTTCCCAGGCTTTCCCCTCTCAGTCTCACCAAGTAACATGTCATCAAGAACCCCCTCAAACATGCCACACATATTAGAGCTATCTGTGCTCTCTTGGAATGCTAATTTAGAGAAACGGCCCCACTCTCCAATATGCCTCTATAGACTGTTTTGTAAAACTATTTTTGTTCCCTCCTCCCACCATGCATGGCAGAGTGTGAACAGCAGTTTCCTGGGTCCCCAGGCTAAGGTAAAGAAAGTCTACCCTACCTCCTAACCTTCAAGTTCACCTCTCTTTTCACCCCAGGACAGATCACTCTCTTTATACACACTCACTTTGATCCATTATTCTTCCTCTGCTCTAGAATGGGGCTTAAAATACTTGAAAATGTTGCCAAATCCTCAGTCTGCCAGACAGTGATTTAAATAGTCATTGTTTTTAATTCTGTGCTGCTAAACCAAAAAGAAATAGTGCCCTCCATGAATGGAAAACAGTCACAGGAACACCTTTGGAAAGGAGAGGCTGCCTGGGGTTGTGGTGGGTGGGTGGGGGCAGGGGATCAAAGTGAACCAAGCTATAAGAATCTTCCCCATTACCCTGCAGTTAAGCCAGACAATTCCCACAGGACACAGCATTTCAGGCCAGGTTGGTGCAAGATTAAAACAACGATTATGATGATGTAAGAGTTTCATCTTACACATCCATGAGCTACAACTGTTTACCAACACACACTTAAGGGGTGGTGAAAATACATACACATTAACTATTACAAACTATGAAATTTCATTCTTGCATTTAGACAAAGCACTTAAAACTCAGCCCAGACTTGCCCAGAAAGAGGTGGGGGGAGGAGTCGACAAGAAATTTCTACTCCTCCACATTTAAATAATTCACATTTAAATTCATATTTAAATAATTCAAATGTGAATTATTTAAACACAGAAGAGACAAAAAACACAAATTGCTTGACAAGTTGGCATATGATATCTCTTACGTGTTAAGAAAGTTGTCAAATCATAGCTGAGGGCATTGCCTACCATTGCCCATTCTTGGTATTTAGGCCTCCACACATCTCTCACAAAACACTCCTGCCACGTTTCACACAATGCAATGCCTCTGCAAGGGGAGCTGCTGAGACTGAGGACAAAGTGGATGTTCAGCTTAGGCTACCAGCGTTGCTCAGGGCCTCAGCCCAAGGCAGCTGCTGGGCAAGGTGGCCCCAACATATGCTCAGTGTCCTTCCTATACTCCAGTGATGTTTACTAAAGTCCCTAGAACACACTGTAGGGAACACTGGGGTGGCAAAGTCTAAAGTCAAAAATCTTTAGACAGAACTGAGCATGGGGGGGGGGGGCGTATTTTCAAAAGCCCTAAGCCTCTCTATCACTTAGTGGCTTTTGCTGTGTCCAAACCAAGCGCAGGATGGCTGAAGTCTGCCAGAAAGCGGAAGATCTGGGAATAGGACGCTTTTTTCATGGATAGCTATTTCTCTGTGGGAGACACAGGGACAACTAACTAGGCAGAAGATCAGAGCCGCGGTCTTGGCTCCAGCTGGCAGACCTTGCAGGAGGCGAGTCCTCCAGAGCCGGCTGGTGACAGTCAGCCGCCTCACCCCGGCGGGTGGGGGAGAGTTGGTCCAGTCTTTTGGGGGGAGGGGCGCTCTTTCCATAGGTGTACTGGTACTGGAGTTTGGGTGCAAACTAGGAGAGGCTATGGTGTTCCCTCAGAGCAGGCTCGTAGTAGTGTCCCCGCAGAAGGCGGCAAAAAGCCCTCGCACACCCAAGTAAACATATCTGATTTGGGGGACGAAGAAAATTAAGCCCATGTAGGATGCATATACACACAGATTAGCACCAATTTGGGGACTTCAGCTCCCTGCTGGTTCAGGCTCAGACATAGGTCTGCATGGAGAGAGACGGAGGGAAGGGTGGAGGCGATCCGGCTGGGGTATCGGGGCTCGTGAGAAGGACACGGGGCCAGGGAGGTTTTGGTCCTTACCTTGCTGACCACGTTCTGGACGAGGCCGGTGCGGATACCGTAGTCCCAAGCGTGGCAGTCGCAGTTGGAGGCGTTGTCCCCCTTGTCCGGAGGGGATGGCAAGGGTGGTGTGTCGCCCCCGTACGCGCCACTGCTGTTGCTTTGGTTGCCCGGAACCCCCCAGGCAGCAGTGGAGAAGGGGTTGGTACGTGGGCTGGTCCAGTTGCCCAAGTCGCTCCACCGGCCGGTGGTGGTGACCCCAGCCAGCTCCGCGCCTTTGCCGGCCCCGCGGCACCAGAAGTTGGGCTGGTCCAGGAGGAACGAGTCCGAAAACTGGCTGAAGCCGATAAACAGCGCTGGGATCCAGGTGAGCAGTACGAGGGTCTTCTGGTAGCTTCCGCCCAGGCCCCCGAGGAAGGGCAGCACTGACCCGTCGTAGTCCAGCAACAAGAGGCTCGGGGCCGCAGTCGCCGAGCAGCAGCTCGAGTGCGGGCCGCCGCCGGGATGCAGTGGGGGCAGCGGCTGAATCTCCCCGCCGCCGCTGCCGGGGCCAGCGCGTCCCCCGAGGGGCGCCGAGGCCGCCGCGTCCCCGGGCGGCAGGGAGCCGTTCTCCTCGGCCGGGGCCGACTGCCTCCCGGGCCCGCCGCCCGCCGCCTCGCGCCGCCGGTCTATCGCCATGGCCCGGGCCCGCGGCGCCCGCAGAGGCGCATAGAGCACGGCGGAGGCTCCGCGGGCGCCCAGGGCAGAGCGCGCCGGGCCGGGCGCCCGCTGCGGCAGCCGCCGAGTAGGGCCCGCGGCTCGAGACAGAGTGCTTGGCGGTTCCCGGTGCGTCAGGCCGTCCCCATGTCACCCGCCGGACCCCGCGCCCCGGGCGCTGCGGCCCCGCTTGGGCGCCGGGCAGAGGCGGGCAGAGGCCGGCAGGGCCCTCAGCTGCCGCGGCTCATCGGCTCCGCGGCCCGAGCGCCAGCGGCCAAGCCCGCCGCTTGCCTCTGCTCCGCTCCAGCCGCGGCTGGAGGAGCGAGCCGCCGCCGCACCCGGCCCGCGCCCTTGTCGGCTGCTTGGGGCCCTGCGGGTGGCTGTGCGGGTGGAGCGGGTAGGGGCCGCTGCTCCCTCTGTGCCCGGTATGTATTTATCGGACTTCGGGCGCCTCCCGGAAACCAAGAGCTCCAGACC
This sequence comes from Galagoides demidoff, assembly GCA_963574575.1. Classification (NCBI taxonomy): domain Eukaryota; kingdom Metazoa; phylum Chordata; class Mammalia; order Primates; family Galagidae; genus Galagoides; species Galagoides demidoff. Next base: position 56,601 of record CAUYQV010062660.1, read on the forward strand.
CAGCCTGCCGTGCCGGCCCCGCGCTCCGGCTCTGGGAGCCGGCCTCTCTCCTCCTCCTCCTCCCCTGCCTCCCCCCGGCCCGCCCCCTCTCCCCCCGCCGAGGTGGAGGTAACCACGGCACCTGCTGCGCTCCGCTCCTGCGCGCGAGCGCCCCCTCCAGCTGGGACGTGCAGCCAACACAGTCTTTGATCCGCGGGAGGAGGGAGGGGGAAACGGGACACCAGGGGCCAGCCTGGCCGGAGGATCCCCTGCTGGTCCTGGCTCCTCGCCGGGCGGGGGGAGGGAGGAGGCGGCGAGCGGAGCTGGGGGCGCAGGCCGGCAGGGGTACCCGGGGGAGTCGTCGCTTGTAGACAGGGTTGTCCTCGAGGCTTGGCTCCCGCAGCCGCACAGATCCCCCACCCACCTGCGTGCGCCGGATCTCCGGGACCTCAGTCGTTTCGGAGGTGCCCAGCTGCTCAGCTACTCGCGAGGGTGGGTCCGAGGGTCTCCGGCCTTCGGAAACAACCCTCTACCCTATTTCGAAGGCGCAGATAAGGTTGATTTTTGTGTCAGAGGAGCAGGGTCAAGGAGGCATATTTGCCAATTTCAGGTCTCCAGTCTCTTGCAGCGTCGGGTTTCCTGAGACCTACTGCAGCACCCACTCCCAAATCGCCATTTCCTCCCCAATCCAAAGTGAATGCTATATAAGCACAATGCTAGAAGGATGTATCTCCAACACAAGTTATATATACACATTATAAACGTGATGGCATTCCCCACCCCCTCTCCAAGATTCTGAGTTCTCGTTTGGAACGTCGTGTCCACAGGCAAACAATCTATACTCTCATACAAGAAGACAAACCTCTCCCTCCTCTTCCCTGCTCCAGTGCCAACCTTGCCCAACCAACGCTATATAAATAACACCAGCCCTGCGGCGAACGGCTGTATTAGCATATTTCCTCCTGCACCCAGCGCTGGGGCTCAATGAGAATTACCCAGAACTTCTCACCCCAGCATCCCCATATGCTGGAGACATTTCATATTCTGAGAAGTTTATTAATGAAGTCTTAAGTGGAGCAAGCCATTTCTAGTCTAATTTGGGGGCAAAAAAAAAAAAAAAGAAGAAGAAGAAGAAATATGCTTTACAAAAGAATATACTCTAAACTGCATATAGTGAATGTATTCTTTTGCATTTCCATTATTTGCTCAGCTAACCGCTATATGATTTAGTGAAATAAAATTTTAACTTGCAGTAAAATTTTATCCTGCACTTACCAGCAACATGTGCTTACTGCATAAAATGCTGGCACAAGAGAGAGAACTATTTCTGAAGGCTGCCAGTGGGCTGGGCCTTGGGGGACAGGGGAGGTTGTGGACTTCCCTGCATGGCTGAAAAGGGGAGATTAGATAATAATAGGCGGAAGGAGCCCAAAAGGCCTGTGAAAGACAACAAACCTCTGAGAAATGGGTGTCAAACCTGTATGTATTTATAGAGCTTTAGGGGGTGATGGTGCATGTTGCGAATGTGGTAATGATTTTTTTCCAACTTCATAATATTTATTAGCTTAACTTTTCCTTCCTTCTCCTCCCCTCATTTGAAAAGAAACACATGTTAAATGCAGACCCCATGCCTGAGGCAGAATAAGTGCTCAGTGAATCTTAGCCATTTCTTATTATTCCTACTCTATTATATGTAATTTACATTGCTCTTTCTTAATTTAAATATCACTTTCCAGATTTCATTTATTTCCTCTTCAGTGGTGGACTTTTCCAGAAGAGGTCTGCTTTGTGTTTGGCTCTGCTTCATTCCCCATGGTCACAAAGACCTATTCATTTGTTGATTGATTGATTGATTAAGATTGGGTCTGACTAGGTATGTTGCTTACAGTCAGAATTCCCAGACTCAAAAGATCCTCTCAACTCAGCCTCCAAAGTAGCTAGGGTTACAGGTATGAGTCATTCCCAGTTCATATAACTTACAAAAAAACAGGCATTATCATTAACCTTAATGGCCATCCCAATGAGAGTAACAATCTTGGAGGTGGTATTCAAATTCACACTCTCACTCAGTCCTCACATTCAGTGACCCAAGGGGTGGGCTTTCAAGACTGAGCAGTGAGGATTAGGTGACTGAATCAGATCAGAGAGTTGGCCCATAGCAGAGCTAAACAGCTGGTTTTGAACCCAGACCTTCTGACTGCACAATCCAGGGTTTCTTCATTTCCTCATCCAGCGGCTGATTACAAAACCATAGGAAAGATATTTGTTAACATGCATTTTTAGATGGGAGAAGCCCTATCCCTGGGAAAGGCACTTTGTTGTGAAGCTATTATTATTCTTTTTTCCTAAATGTAATTAAAATTTTTCAAATGGTACATTCCCAGAATTTGGGGACACACTGGAAAGTGGTATCCTCTAAAACCGAAGCTAAAAGGAAACAGCATAGAATGTTTGGAATTAACCATCTGCAGCATTGACCCAGGCATTGTAATAAGCTGTTGATTAGATTAGCCATTTTCCTACATCCCTCTTGGATTGACATTTCCACCAAATTTAGTCAAGAAGATTAAAATGTAACCAATTTAAAATAAATTGGCCTTTAATTTCTTAAAACATACAAGTGATCTCATAGCTAGAACAAAAGGAGTAAAGAAGAAGAATTTGACACTCTGACAGCTTCTGAGGTAAGACCAATTTTAGGTGCACTGGTTAGTATAGGGAAGCCAATCAGACACCTGCCATCAAATTGCCCTTTCTGAGCTTCCTACATGATAGTTGTCATTACCTGCTATTTTTCTTGTTTACTTATTTATTTACTACCTCCCACCTGTGTAATGTAAGCACCTTGAGGAATACCTTGTACTCAGCTGTATCCTGGTGGCTAAAACAGTGCCTGACATGTACAAGACTCTCATTACATATTTGCGGAATAAACGAATGTACTGACTTATATCTTGATGATACAATCTACTAAGATCATGCAACTCTGTTTACTTTAATTCTTAAGTTTCCAAGCAACCTTTTCATATTTATTTAATCTCTCAGACATAGTACTCAGCCAACATGGGAATTCAAATGAATTTGATAATTATATTATTGCAAGCTATTGTGATTTACTGGGTTAGCTCCCCATATGAACTTCTTATGGGTAGTATTGGCTTGCAGATAGTGGCTGGTAGGCCAAAGGCAGCTTACAGACCATAGGCAATGTTTTCAGAAAAAAATAATTACTAATCTTTCCAAATTGAGAGATTGAGCATTTAGGGGGAAAAATGTGTTTGAGGCTTCTCTTAACATCACAGAAGCCCTGGACCTTTTGTTGCCCCCTGTTTGTAAGGCCATGCTTTCTGAGAATGCAACAAATGGCCAGACGCTGTCCAGCTTGCGTTCATTCCTATCTGGTACACACTATCCATGCATGTTATTTGGCTCCTGAAAACATCTGAGTTTGTGACCCTAAATTTATGTTAGCATCCTGAATTCACTGATTACTATCAATAAGCTGAGTCATTCTCTTTTCCTTTGAAAGCATGTTAAATAATCTACCAGTTTATAATTTTCTAAAAATTGAGAAAGTAAAGACACGAAAGTCATAACCTAGTCACTAATACACTAGAACCATTTTGCTTCCTTGGAGATAACAAGGGAAAAAAATTTACCTTACCTTTCAAGTTGATGGAAACCTAATTTTAAATCCTCCACAATTCTGTAAAAGTTAATTCTAAGGACTTGGTGTCAGGGTTAATTAACTAAATGCATAAGTCATACAAAATGGATTTCGCATGGGTTTTACTTGTACATTCATGTTCTTTTGACACAAATTATAGATAGATATATCACATTTTAAAATATCATATGTCTTTCTTTTTTCTTACTGCAGCCTGATTTCTCCCATTCGAATAATTATTTGAAATGTAGGTTACCTTGATTTTTGGAAAGTGGGAAAAGTGATTGAAGTTATTTCCAACTCTAGTTGTATGTATTTGAATATTATTTATATCCTCCTTTGACTTTTGGAATGTCAACTCTGACTTCTTAACAAGGAATTTGACATTTACAAAGCATATTATAAATGAAAATGAAAAAGCTACTTTTGTTCAGTAGCAGAAGTAATAAAAACATCACATAATCTATCCCAAGAAAAGCTCAAGGTAATTGCTTGAGAAAAATCACCTAATTTTTCTAAAAAACCATCCAGGACAAGCTAAATTCACTCTTTTGATCAAAAGGCCAAGTGAAAATAGATGAAGATCAGACTTCTATACAAAGAGTTATGACATTGTAAATGTGATTGATAGGGCACAGTTACTTTCTAAGTTTGATCCAAATTTAATTTTGAACACTTTTTATTGAGTAAAAAAAAATTGGTAAAATAAATTGATCTAAAATTTGATGTTGTCTTTTGTTGGCTAAAAAAATCACAGAAGTTACCTTTGTCTGTCTTATTGTACTCAACACATTGTTGACTGGCAATTTTACACAGAAACTATCCATGTTACTGGGAACTTGTGACTTGTCAGCAACATGTTAAAAATGATCTTTGCAATAAACACACATATGAAAAAAGGACAGAAGGCCAAGACAAAAAGCGAGCATTGTGTGTTTCAGCCCAGCATGGAAATAGCCTCTTCTGTTTGATAAGAATCATCCTAAAATTTGCAAAGGAACTTAAGGTTTCAAGTATGAACACTGGGCTTTGGCAATGGATAAGCAATCTCCAGATAATCTTCATCAGAAGGGTCTGTGGGGAGAACAATGAAGAAACAAGAGTTTAGAGTAGCGTTCGTCAACCTTTTTTATCTTATGGTACACGTGAACCTATAGTTAAACTTCCATGACACACTTAAATTATGTGGATCAAAAGAAAAAAAAGAGGTTAAAAAAAGAATATACTTACTGTGCTTTGAACTTCATTCAAAAATAAATTAATGATCTTTAAAAATTTTCACAGCACACCTAAGGTCCTCTCGTGGCACACCAGTTGAAAATCGCTGGTTTAGAGGAAAGAATTTTCACTTCCTAAGAGAGATAAAATAATGCTGTTTAAGTAGCCCCTTTCCTACTAATTCTAAGTGAAGATGAAGAAAAACTTATAGCCGAATGGTCTGAGTCTTCTCCTAGCTCAATCTATTGCTAGTAAATGGATTTTCTTCAATGACTAGAAGTAGAGGTGACAGGGGAAATGAATACTTCTAAAGGAGCTAGATTATTAGATCTACAACATAGTTTGTGAGGCAAGATGCTTTCATCAAGACTTTTTTATATATTTAAAAAAATTGGCCATACATGCCATATTATTAAAATTTTCAGTCTACACATGGGTCAGCTCAGAGGGCTTTAAGATATATAGTTTCTATGACAAAAATATATGGGAAAGTCACGAGAAGATTTGTGCTAAGTTAACCGTATTTTAAGCTTTTTTAAATTTATAGAAAACACTTTGTCTGTTTATAAGGTGATTTAACACCCTAATGTTAACTAGAACATCTAGTAAACAGATCTTAATTTCTAATAGTAGGTCATTATGAAAGTTTTGAGAGACACAAAAATCAAGAGACTTAAAATCCACACCGACAGTAACAAACGAAGCCCTCCCAACAACACAGATAAACTGTTGAAACTTGCACAAGGGAATCAGAAAGGGTGCTGCCGACTGGGTTTCTTGGAAGTAAAATAATGGACCATTATATTACTGGTCTGTCTCAAAACTTTCATAGTGACCCATGCACCATTTTCCAATAAAAGGAAGCAAGGATGGTTGTAAAAATGGCTGATTCTAGGACTGGAAATATACAAGATGACCCTGGCCTGTGTAGTGCTGCAAAGTAAGGAAGTATTGAGCATCTTCCCCACCCCATGCACACGTACGATTGTAGAAGTATATCAAAGGGAGGAGGGAGCCAACTGGAAGAGCTCCCAGAGGCCAAAGCTGGAACAATTTGAGCAATAAAATCAAGTGCTATTGAATAAGAAACCAAAGTATAAAATAACTGTGTCCATACTGATAAAAATAAACGATTGAATAAATAAATGAGTGCGAAGAGACAAATCTTTCATGCATGAGAATAAACTTTGTAAATACTCTACAAAGAGATGAAGCATAACTCCCTACTTCTTAAGTGTGGGCTACACAAAGTGATGTCCTTCCAAAGAGCTGAGTATGGAAAGGGAAAAAAGAAAAAAAAAACAAAACAGTAAGGTTTAGTGAAAAAGCCTGATAATCACTCCCTCAGCCAGGTGATCAAGTTTCACACCAACAGTGATGAGTTGTGTTGATAGTACGTACCTTTGCTATGATGTGATGAAGATGGCACTTTACCTCTGTGATTTTTCTCCCTCAACTCCATGACCCAATCTAATTATGAGAAAAACATCCCACTGAGGGACAGTCTATGAAATACCTGAGCAGTACTCCAAACTGTCCAGGTGACCAAAACAGCCATAGTTTGAAAATTTGTCATAGCCAAGAGGAGCCTAAGGAGACAGAATGATTAAATGGGATGTGGTGTCCTGGCTGGGACCCTGGGACAGGACAAGGAAATTAGATAAAAACTAAGAAAATCTGAGTAAATGATGAACTTCAGTTAATAATAGTGTGTCAATATTGGTTCATTAATCTTAACAAACGTATCAGGCTAACATAAGATGTTAATAATAGGGAAAACTGGGTGTGAGATATGTTGAAACTCTGTATATCTTTGTAATTCTTTTTCTAAGTCTCTACCTATTACAAAATAAAAGGTTTACTTTTACTTTTAAAAAGTGATTTAATCCTCTTTTAACCATTAATATTTCATTTTCAGCTCTAAATCAGTAGTTCCTCTGTGTATAGATTTTTATCTCTGTGATGACATTTTTAGTCAAGTAAAGACTTAATGGTTTGGAGCCCAAAATTGATGGGGAAGCAGAAAAAAATATAGATAATAGAAGAATACATTTTAACAAAAGCTTGCTACAATAGCTGATTTTATTTATTTATTTATTACAGTATCTCACTATGTCCCTCTCAGTAGAGTAATGTGGCACCACAGCTCATAGCAACCTCAAACTCTTGTGCTTAAGCAATTCTCTTGCCTCAGTTTCCCAAGTAGCTGAGACTACAGGTGCCTGCCACAATGCCTGGCTATTTCTTTGGCTATAGTTGTTTAGCTGATCTGGGCTGGGTTCAAACCCACCAGCCTCGGTGTTTGTGGCTGACATCATAACCACTGTGATATGGATGCCGAGCCCAATAAAAATATCCTGGCTTGACGCCTGTGGCTCAATCAGCTAAGGCGCCAGCCACGTACACCTAAGGTGGTGGGTTCAAATCCCCAGCCCAGGCCCGCCAAACAATGATGGCTGCAACCAAAAAAATGGCCGGGCGTTGTGGCAGGTGTCTGTGGTCCCAGCTACTTGGGAGGCGGAGGCAGGAGACTCACTTTAGCCCAGGAGTTGGAGGTTGCTATGAGCTGTGATGCCATGGCACTCTACCCAGGGGGATAGCTTGAGGCTCCATCTCAAAAAAAAAAAAAAAATCCTGAAATTTAAAAGACATGCATATCAGCAAAATTATGGACTAGGAACCAGGCTGTCATCTGTCTAAGAGGCCAGCAAGGCCTAGTGGGCCTTAAGCTCCATATGAAAGGCATGATGACTGTAACTTCATTAAAACTCTCTAGTTCCATTTGTGTTTCCATGTCCATGTTCTATCCCTTTTGGGCATCAACTTAGAAGTGCATTTAAGCCGCGTTTTACTCTAGTTTATTGGAACTTGTTTTCCTGCCTTGTTAACTTCCATAATGATTCCATTTCATTAAAGTTAATACAGACCCTTTAGGGAAGTTGCAAAATACATGTGTCTGGAATAAGCAGCCCACCGTTAGGTCAAACAACCAAGCAGGCTATAGCCTCCAGGTTCATGTTCTCTGACAGTCTTTTTTTATCAGTCAGAAAATGCTGGGAATGGAAATCTGAGGGCATTCAAGGAAAACTCCGTTTTTTAGTTTGTGTCCCTATACACAAGGGCCCCTGATTTGTCTTTCTCCTTAGCTCCACTGCTGGTCACAGGGCCTGGCACTGAATAAATATTTGCTGAATGGATAAACAAAAGGAAGAAGAGGATGCTCTATGAGATTTTGCCAAGGGGAGAAGAGGGAACAGGGTATTCCAAGTTGAAGGAACAGCAAGAATGAACATGCAAAGGAAACAATGAAAAGTGCACGTCTGGGAAAGGGGAAAGGATCTCTGGGGGTACGTGCAGGTGGGGTATGGCATTTCCAGAATATGATTTACAGTATTTATAGAGGAAGAATGGATGATGCTATTTTAAGTGTAAACATTATGAGCTTAATGTGTGGTTTGACATTGTATGCACATGTGAAGCCATATCCTGGATCAAGATAGAAAACATTTCACCCAACCCCAAATCATCTGGCATGCCTCTTTGTAGCCAATCCCCCGGCCCCACATACCACCCTAGGCAACTACTGGTCTGCTGTCCCTCACTATAGATTAGTTTTTCCTGCTCTAGGATTCTGAATAAATGGAAGCAGGCAGCTCATACTGTCTTGTGTCGGGCTTCTTTCACTTAACATAACACTTGTGAGATTTGCTGTGTTGTCACTATATCAACGTTTTCCTCCTTATCCCTGAGTAGTGTTCCACCGTATGCTTCTGTCGTAACTATTCTCCTGTCCATGGACACTTGGTTGTTTCTAGTTTGGGGCCACTAGGAGGGAACCTGTAGAAGGTGAAACGTGGCTTTCTAAGTCCTTAAATGTTGTCTTTTGACTGCATCCACATTTTATAAAACAAATGGCTTTTCTTCTCTCCGAGGGTAATTAATTAGGAACAATCTTGAAATCAGAAGGCTGCAATTTTCCCACTCTGACTCATTTCTCTTGGGTAATTACCTAGGAGTAGAATTTGTAGGCTGTATGGTAAGTCATATCCCATTTTTTGAAAATGATTCCTTGTGGATCACCAATCCACAAAAATTGTCCTATGGCTGCTGGGAAAACAAAGAACACAGGGCTGGATAGAGCACCATCTAAGGTGGCTTGGAAGGGCTTACATTCTTCTGTAAGTAGAATATGCTCTTATTCTTTGAGGACACAAGAGACAATGGGGAGATGGCACAGTATGCTGGTGAGTTGTAAGCTAAAGGGAATACTTCACGTATCAGTGTCTGAAAATTAATTTTAGACAGCATATCAGGTTGGGTTCTCATACTTGTTTACACAACAAGAAATCTATAGGAAATTACCTACAGTGTAAGTGCATCAGTATTTTTTTTCCACATGCAAATTATAGAAAACCCAAGACTAACTGGCTTATGAAAAAAAATAAAAAATTGACTTGATTAGCCCACGTGACCCAAAAGACCACAGTTTGCTCATTACATGGCCTGGCATTATGTGATTGGGATGTAGGAGCTTTGAAATGGTCTTGGCTAACATGACTGGAGGGGCTGAAGTCGGAGTTTTGCTCACTTTCCCTCAGGGCTCTCGTAACTATTTTTGTTTGGAGGTTTAGGGACTAGGGAAAGAGGCCAGCTTCCAGTGCCTTTTTACTTTGATTAGCCACCAACTTTAGCCTTTCCTTCAAAGTATTGCACTAATGGAAGGGCCGATTTGCCAAGAGAGCAGGAAGTACCTTGGAGTTTCATTTCCCCTTGATCTGGACAGGTGAGTGTGAGACAACACAAGCTCCAGCTCCATCACCTGCTTTTTTATACTTGAACCCCCACCTCCATTTGGGCGTCTGCTTCTTTGAGTCAAAACCTAAAATTTCAAGCCCAAAGAAACACTTAATAGGACTTAGTGGGAAAAGTAAGGCATTTCAAGCCAGACGATTGTTGCCCAGACCTGGCAACACTGCCTGGGGTATGGCAATCCTGCACCCATTAGGCCTATTAGGGTAAGGGTGTGTAACCCTGAATAGTCACATCATTTCTGCCAGCCTTACTTTCTTCATCTGTAAAATGGGAATCATCACTGCACCTGCCTTACTCCCCAACACACAGGTTTGGGTGAGAAACAAATGAAATAATGTGGACAAAGAGGACTGGCTACTGTAAACAGTCATACAGATGCACAGTGTCACTGCAGTGGTCATCAGGACTCAACAGAAGTGGTCATCTGGACTCAAGAACTCCAGCTCTCTATATGGAGCTGATTTGATCCTTCAGCACCACAAACTTGGGGGCAAATTGCAGTATCAGTCACACAGAGAAGAGAGGTTGGATCCCCCCTGCGGACATTTCATTCCATTAGCTCTGCTAAATAATTCTATGGTAGAGTCAGATAGACACAGAGCCTTAGTATCTGCCATCCCAGACCACTATGTATTGTCCTAAATGCCCTGTTATGGTTCTGCATCCCCCATTGCCTCACCTTGCCCAGTGGCAGGAGTTCCAGCCCTTCATTTTGTCCACTAGTCTAAAGGGCATCAAGGGTGCAGGATTGCCACGCTCCACGCAGTGTTATCCACCCCACAGAACCCCCCTGAGGAATGGCTCTGCTCTCATCCACTGGACAGGTCAATGCTGGATCCTGGCCCACCTCCTCCAGCTTGCCTTCTCTTGGTGCAAACACATAGCTCTGCCTCTTGGACAGACCCAGAAATGTGACACATTCCTAATAACCTTAATAATCCTCACAACTATCATTTTCTGGGTACTTCATCACCTTTCTGTGTATATCACCTCAGTTAACGTACCCCACATACCCATGAGGCAATGAGGACACCAGACTTAAAAGATGCCAAACGACTTGCTGAGGTCACAGAGTATCAGAACCAGGACTCCAGATAGAAACTCAAACTTATCTCATGCCAACTTCAGGATTCTCATCCTCTTCATCAGGTCCCCTCCCCCTGAAGGGCAGGGCTTAGCAAAGCAGGGCATTCCCGCCAGGCTTTTCTGATTGGGTGGGGTGGGTGTCCCTCCCTGATGGGGCACAGCACAGGAAGGTGACTGCATGGATGGCTCTGGCCCCTTCCTCCCTGTCCTCTCAGCAGAAAGTCAGGCCCAGTGGACTTCATGATCTGGACCTTTGCTTCCGGGATTGCTTTTCTTCTCTGTCCTAACATGGGACAATCCCGGAAAACCCTCCAGGAAAATGTCCTCTCCCAGCCACCCAGGCCAGTAAGCCATCCATGGTGCCCTCTCTGGAGACACGTCTGAGCCTTTAGCTCTCTGGAAATTGTTCACCTAGTCAGGGGGGTGAGGGCTTCTCACAAAATTGCCTGATGCCCTTTTGGTTTGGGTCCAGACATATACTTGGGTTGCAAAGCCTCTTGAGTATAAAATTCTGTAACTTCCACTCTGTCTTCATTGTGTGAGATGTTCCGAAAATCCTGCAGCTGAAAATAGAACTCACTAGACGTTCAGGTGAGCTACTCTGGCCCCTTACCTTTCATTTGACCTTTTAGGAGTTCACCGTCTTGTTCCTGGAACTGTTTGGGAGTCATAAAAGGACTCAGTGATGGCCTTGGAGATCCTAAGGGAACCTCTCTGCAGAAGGATCCAATAATGGAGACTTCCAACTGTTTCATGTGATTCTATTTTATGTTTTTGCCTTTCCTCTCTCCATCTAGTTCATTTAAAAATGATCTGACTGCTTTGCCTCAGATGAGACGTTCACGTATGGAAATAGATATTTTTAAACAAGCCATCCTGAACCTGTGCAGACAAATTTCTCTCCTCTTCAACAAGAAGACAATAGACTTATGAAAAAAGGTGTTGCTATTGTTCAAAGCCCTCCGGCCCTCTTCCCTTGAAATTGTATTTGGAGTCTGCAGTACATTTCTTTTGAATATTCTCAATTGTGAAAATTCTTTTATGCCCTTGACTTTTTAAAAAGTGGCTAAAAGTCAATTGAAAGGAAGTTTAGTGATTAAGCCGAGAAATGCCATCTGGGCTTTAAAATGACCCGTGACTATAAAATGAGAAGGAAGGATTTCTTTTGTTGTTCTTCGAGGAGCTCTGATGGTAATTATTTTCTTCCGAGGCACATGAAAGCTTCCAGGGAGAGGAAACCTCAGCCTGGTGACAAGGCAGTGCCAGATCAGGCCTTTGCTGGAAGGAGCGAGTTTTCTTCTCTATGGCAACTTTAAAACACCTCTCTCTTTTTGATCTTTGCTAAGCATTTATCCTCCACGTTTTTCATTTAATGAGAGTACAACACATCCAGATTCCAATTGGCAGTGGTGAAGAATTTAACTCATTCCTTGCCCACATGTCTGCTCCATAAACATACGTTTTATATTTGCTTTTGTTGTGCTTGGCCTACTAGATTTCCAACAGTAGAAAGGTAAAAGGATCAGAAAACCAAGTCAACAGTGTCCGGTACCTATATCTCTCTTGTCTCCGCTTTTTAATCTCCCCACCCCAAGCACATGTGGGCTAAATGCCCTGTTCCTGTCCCCAGTTTCTTACGTCTCAGTGTGAAGCCCGCTGGTCCCAATTTTGGCAAGTTTCTACACCAGCGGTCCCCAACCTTTCTGGTACCAAGAACCGATTTCATGGAAGACAAGTTTTCCATGGATGGGGTGGGACTGGGAGGGTGTGGGGATGTTTTTGGTACAACTCAAGCTCTTTAACATTTATTGTGCACTTATTTCTGTTATTATTACATTGTAATATATAATGAAACAATTCTACAACTCACCATAGTGCAGATGCAGCTTCATTGTCCCTTGCCACTCACTGATAAGGCTTTGATATAAGTCTGCAAGCAATTGATTATTACGGTCTCTGTGCAGTCAAACCTCTCTGCTAATCATAATCTGTATTTGCAGCCACTCTCCAGCACTGGTATCACTGCCTCAGCTCCACCTCAGATCCTCAGGCACTAGATTCTCATAAAGAGTATACAGCCCAGATCCCTTGCAGCTGCAGTCTACAGTCTGGTTCATGCTTCTATGACAATCTAATGCTGCTCCTGATGTGCCAGGAAGCAGAGCTCAGGTGGTGACATGAGCAATGGGGAGTGGCTGTAAATACAGACGAAGCTTCTTCCCTGGCTTGCCCTACAGCTCACCTGCTGTGGGGCCTGGTTCCTAACAAGCCATGGAAAGGTACTGATGCAAGGCCCAGGGTCAGGGACCACAGTTCCACATAGACACACCTTTATTGATAGTTTCATAGAGATCATCTGTTGACACAGATTAAGGTGCTAATTAGCTTCTTCAGCTACTTAAGGAAAATAATTCAGGGGGCTTCTCTCTTTCTTCTTATTACCAAGCCCCTCCCCATGGTCTCTGGACTCTGTCCCCGAGTCTTTCCTATTCCTTACTCACTTCTGGTATCTGGAATTCAGCCTCAGACTGAATAAAACTGTTTGAAGTTTTCTGCTGTCAAAAGAGCCCTGTTTACCTTTAAGCCCAAGTGTGAAGTCACCTTAACTAAAGCCTTTATGTAGCTTTGTAAATAGCTTATGCCCAGGGCAAGGGGACACATTCTTTTCATTGGTTTTAATAGATACCTTAAGGTCCAGTGGTGGTTCCTGGGAGGAGAGAAGCTCACACCTTGTTTAGGGTTGAGCTTGTTTGTGTATTTGCTAGGGCACCATGACTGGTTTCCTTCCAAGACAATAAGAAATTAATGACTCCCTTTCTCAGGCAGGAAAGTGTGTTTTTGCATGATATCAAACAATGAAGCTAAGTGCACTCTCTAACCATCCACTGTGAGCCCCTCACTTTCCGGGAGAGAAAATTCAGGCCCAGGACAATTTTATCTTTTGACCTAAATCCAGTAGTTTATAAGAGTCCAACCTTGGACTAGTGCTCAGTTCTTCTGGTTTCTAGTCAATACCTTCTCCATCCTGCCTCCCTAGAAACAAATTTGCATAGAGCACCTTATGATCAACAGTGAAACTACTGATACAATCAAGCATGCATTTTCTCCTCCTGCATGGATGATGGGTTTACACGGTCATTCTTCAACCTCATCTCTCCAGAAACAGATAGCTTGAATGTATTAAAATGGGTTTTCTCTGAGTATCCCCTCCTCATGAAATGTTAAGCTCCCCAAAGGCCCAAATATCCTTCATATTTAGCACTTAGAAGGATTAGCATTCAGTAAATGGTGCACGAAGGAAACAAAGCAAAACCTGCCGTCCCAGGGAGGACCAAATCGACTCTCTGGGAGTTAACCAATTAATTTCGTTAACGAGCTACAGGAGGAAGCAAGTCCACCAATGGACGCTAATGTTCATTTTTCACTTCTATTATTGTGATGCAGTTGTTGTACTTCGGAAACATCAGCATAGGGCAGCTCCTGTGGCTCAAAGCAGTAGGGCGCCAGCCCCATATGCCGGAGGTGGTGGGGTCAAACCTCAGCCCTGGCTAAAAAAAAAAAAAAAAAATCAATATATTATTTAAATTAAAATCCAAAATAAAAATGTTACTCATTCAAAGTTTCTCTTTATCTCCAGTGAGAGCTAAAGAGAGAAGTAATTCTGGTAAGGCTAGCCTGTCTCATGAGTACTGCCCTGCTTGGAAGTTCTAAGCCTCTTCCAAAATATCTAAGTCTTTTTCAATCAACCTCTGACTTCAGCACTGAAAGTCTAGGAAGTGCTTACTCACGTCCCCACAGGATCATTTCACAAACGTCTGAGAGCTCCGCACAAACAAGGCAGCACAGGGTGAGGCGCCTGTGACTCGGCACTGTCTGACATGCACAAGTTGGTGGTTTCTGTGGGTGCTGCTCAGGGCCTGGGCTGGGGGTGGGCTGGTGGGGCTGAGTAAAGGCAGATGTTCTAGCAACCTTTTCTTTCTGGCAAGGTAATCAAAATGCTAGGCTAACGCAAAGTGAAAGAGCTTTGCAGAATTAAAAGTGGTGAAAATACTCATTGCCAGTATCACGATTATTATTATTATATACAGTGACTTTCAGTTCCTAGGACTGAGTGTGGGGACAGGGGAAAGTGATTACTGCTCCAAGGTGGTGTATCTCCCCACCCTTGGTCACTCACTGAAACAAGGAAGACAGTTGGATTTTTTTTCTATTTTAGGGAAATGAGTTTGGGGAAATTTGACCTCATGACTGGTGTAATATAGCTCTTCCCAGCCCTTGATTACTGTGAGTGTTAGCTGTTTATTAGTACTTGTTTATTATACTCAAAACCACATGGTAGTTGGACGGTGTTTGTAAGTAGAATAAAACATTTCTGCTGCCTTTCTAACTGCTACCAAGGTGCTTCTTGCATGTCTTTAAAAAAGCCATTTGATAAATTATTGTTTGGTCCAAGTAACTGCTTTGGACAGGGCTGGTGACTTACTCAGGCCCTCCCTGATCACCTCTGACCAGGAGGCACAGATTCTAGAGGTAACTTCCTGTCTTTTACACCCACAGGTGGAATTGTGGGGCTGATTCAAAAGAGGATCCCCTAGACCATGAGTCAACAATAGTTCAAGTTTTTAAGGGAGTCGCGATTGTTGGGATTGTTTTCACAGCAAGAGGGATGAAGTTGCTGTCACAACTGTCATATAGTGGGACCATCCACTGACACATCTTTGTTTATATGACACGGTGGAAAACTCCACAACCACATAAGGTAAAGGTACCAGACATGGCCTTGTTGAATTTAGGGAAGATGCTCTTGGCTTGCGTTTGTGACTACCAAGATCATACACCACCAATTATGTGCATTTATCTGGGAGAAGGTCCACGTTGTCAATTAGGTTTTCAAATGGGGCCAAGGGTCCTCAAAAGACCAAGAGTTCTGAAAATAGAGAAATTTTTCTATCAAATTACTAAGGTATGCCATTAAAACATAGCACTTCACTACAAAATTTTAAACGTAACACTTTTAAAGTAAATGCCAATGATTTTAAAATGAATTCATTTTAGATTTAGAACTTTAAAAGGATGGCAAGAAATAGGGTGGCGCCTGTGGCTCAGTGAGTAGGGCACTGGCCCCATATATCGAAGGTGGCGGGTTCAAACCCAGCCCCAGAAACTGCAACAATAACAACCACAAAAAGGATGGCAAGAAATTAATTCTATGTGTTAAAGTGTTCCAGAATCAGAAACTCCATTCCCTAGTGAACGTTTTTAATGTGGATAATGGTCTTAAATATGTGGATTCTCATTTACTCATACAACCTCCATCGAACGTGCTATGGGCTATGATAGGACCATCCCCCAAAGGTTAATGGGACTAATAAGGAACTCATAGTCCAGGTAGCAGCTCATGACAATGCTGCATGTCTTGGTAAAAGTAGGTACATAGCATACAGACAACTCCTGCCCCAACAGGGGTTCAAAGCAATCTTAGAGCCAACAATCCTTGCACTGCAGCTGGCTAAAGCTTTGGGAGTTATCTAGCTGATGGGGAGAAAGAGGGACTGAGATAATAGGAGTAGTTTTGTGGAGTCCAGCCAGATTTTAATGCACAGAGTCACCTGGGGCTCATTACAATGCAGATTCTGCTTCTGCAGGGCTGTGGAGTGCCTGTGAATCTGCATTAATTTCCAAGAAGCTGCCCGGTGAGAAGGCTTTTGGCAAACTTCCCTTTGGGTAGTGAGGGAAGGAGAGGAGAGCTAACAGGCCACTTAGAGAGCTGAGAGTAGCTCAGACTGGCATGGAAGAAGAATCAGGGTTATCTTGGAGAAGTCTCTCTCTCTGAAGTTTCAAACACCGAGAATTATTCAGGGAAGACTGTAACAGAGTGCTTTCCAGACGAGGCTCGCTGACCATTCCTCCGTCCTCCCAGCACCTCTCTCTCAGTGGCCCCCCATTCTGTTGCTGCTGTGCTGTGTTTCTATATTTTCCCACGTGAGTGTACATAACCAATGTTATAGTCACACACACAATGTTTAGTGTGTTTTGTTTTTCTGCAACTTACCTTTTTCCTCAGTTCTATGTTTTCAAAGTTTGTCCCCATTGATACTTGGGTATTTATTCTAACCTGCTCCTTCTGCGTTATTCATATGCATTTATGACAATGCATTCATCCATTTACTTGGTGGTGAAGAGGTAGGCTATTTTTAATTGTTCGTTCTCAAAAACTAGGATTTTTAAGTATCTTGGATACTCAACCTCTATCAGTTACATGCATTGCAAATAGAGTAGAAACCCTGTGAACTGACCACCCAAGAGACTGTAACAAATTGGTCAATATAAGGAAATGATCAACATGAGGAATTACGCCTACTGTACTATACATACAGGTGATGAATGTCTAGTCTATGAAAATCAGGTCAACTTAAGGAGGTGGTCAGTGCAGGGAGGTGGTCAACCATGGGGGTTCTACTGCATATTCACCCAGTCCGTGCCTTGTTTTGTTGTTACTGATATTGGTTTTACTTTTGTTTTTGGTGTCTCTGTTATATAATGTCCTATGGAAATATTAAATTTTAATGTAGTCCAATTTGTTAATCTTTTTCAGTTGTGGTTTATGCTTCTTTTATCTTGTTTAAGAAATCATACATGTAAAGGTGTGTTCCATGACTCAGGATTTCACAAACAATAGGAATCAGTTGAAAAGATTTAATACAACATTGTTCCAAATCGATAGGCACACATGGGCATAGAAAGAAGTAAAAATCACTGGAAATCAAGACCGGAAGGGAGGGGCCAAAACCTGCTTACCTGATACAATGAACTATATTCAGGTGATGGGCACCCTCATAGCCCTGACTAAAGCATTATAAAAGCATGCATGTAACAAAACATTTGTACCCCTTCAATATTGTGAAATAAAAATTTTTTGAAAAATACAACATTGTGGGCAAACTTGAAGGTTTCTTAATTTCTTTTTTAACTACACATACAAGGACATCTCTTTACATAGATTGGGCTTCTTTCATCTCTTTTCTCTAAAGGACTTGTACATTGTATAGTTGGACATGGAGGCAAGTCTTGGTGCTGTCCACTTTATTTCTGGATCATCTCCTAGTTCTTAAGGGCACTTCCCACTTCCAGAATCTTTGACTGGTACACTAGGGGGGGGGGGCTCCATAACTCCCTCAGGGTTTTCTCCATGATTCACAACAGTGGCAAATGGACTTACCTCCAGGAGCATGAGGGCCTCCCTGTCGCTGGGCTGCCTTCTATGGGACCTGGAGCAATTGTTTGTGGGGATCCATTACTCTGGGGAACCAAGGATCTTCGGTGCAGCCTCTCTTTATGTACTTTCCTTCTGCTCTGCAGCCACAGAACAGACTCTACTCATCCCAAAGGGCATCCCTGGAGCCCTTACAGTTCCCACAGTCAAAAATACCATAATTTCCCCAGGCATCTCCTCTTTCTCCTTGTTTTCCATCACTTGTGTTAGTAATTGCCTTTCTTTTCACAGTTTTTTTCCATAGAGAAATTTTAGAAAAACATTTTGAGCTTCTGGTGTATTATGTACTAGATTAAATATGGGGGTGGCAGAGTTGATGTTCTATAATTCCTTTAGGTCACCGGTCCTTTTATGGGGGTTGTGTGCCTTCATGTCCCTTGTGCAGCCCACTCTTGGGGGCCTGGAGCCTCTCTCCCTTCCCTCCCTCAGAGGCCGTTGCTGTTCCCACCGGGAACACATGCCGTTTTTTAACACCCTCCCCATCAGCTCCCCTCATTTGCGCCATACAGTCCCTGGCAACTGCCCACTGTCTGCAGCACTGTTTTTCTGGTGACTTTGGTGTTCACATGGCTCACCCAGCTGGTGCTCTGACTACCTGATTCCTTAACTTCTCCAACTCCAGTGAACTTCCCTCGACTCCACATGAAGTCACTATCCCACTGCCCCAACTATATTACCTCAGGCTGCCATAACAAAATGCTGCCCACTGGGTATCTTAAAAACCATAAGTTTTTTTTTCTCTCAGATCTGCAAGTTCAAGATCAGGATGATGGCACAGTCAGGTTTTGGGAAGGGCTCTCTTCCTGACTTGTAGACAGCTGCCTTCTTGCTATATCCTACAAATCTGGGAGAGATCTCTCTCTCTTCTTAAAAGGTCACAGGGCTTTCCACGAAACACTAGAACACGTTTCACCCAAGTTCTTTGCCATTTTACAACAGGGATCACGTTTTCTCCAGTTTCCAATAATAAGCTCCTCATTTCTATCTGTGACCTCATCAGATTGCCCTTCATGGCCATATTTCTAGCATGTACCTCAAAACACTTCCAATCTCTACCCATTACCCAGTTCCAAAGCCACATCCATGTTTAGGTGTTTTTTACAGCAATAATCCCCTTCTGGTACCAAAATCTGTATTAGTCGCCTTAGGCTTCTATAACAAAATACAGTACCAGGGAGCTTAAACAACACTTATTTTCACCAAGTTCTGGAGGCTGGAAGTTCAATGTCAGAGTGCCAGAATGATTGGGCTCTAGTGAGAGTCCTTCCTTTTTGTGGCACCTTCTCACTATGTCCTCACATGGCAGGGAGAAGACAGAAGGAGAGAAAGGAGAGAGGGGAGAAGGAAAAGGGGAGACAGAGAGGGAAGAGGGGGCAAGAAGGGAAGGGAGGGAGGAGAGAGCAGACAGAGAGAGAGGGCGAGATTCTTCTCTAATAGTACACAATCCTATCATATTAAGGCTATACACTTAGAACCTACCTCCAGATACAATCACTTTGGGAGCTGGGGCTTCAAGCATATGAATTTGGAGATCACAGTCTAGTCCATAGCGATGTCCTAACCCCATTGTTACACCAAAACTCCAAGACAGATCATCCCATCTCTGAACACAATCTTGTCCCTTCCAGACTGTTCTCTCGGGCTGAGGGGCAGGGAGTGCAAATAAAGAGCTCCAACTCTATCTGGTTCAAATCCTGCCTCCACGCACACCTAGGCAAGGCACTTAACTCAATTTGTACTCACCGTAGTTTCTGCATCTATAACATAGGGATGATAATAATTATCACCCCCTAAATGGATTTGAGAAGCAAATGAATACTTATAGCATATTGTAAAAACATAATAAACATAAACTACTATTATTCTTCCACCTTCTCTTTCCTTTATGGGCAAAACCATAAAGATATATCTATGTATTTGTAAAAGAATGCTGGAGAGACATACCAGAAACTGACAACTAGGAGGTAGGAGAATGATTTTTCAATGTACAGATTTTTAAGTCAAAATTTTTCACTTGTTTTAAACCATGTGTATCTATTTTAAAAATACTTCTCTGTTTGTTGCATCTGACAGATTTGAAATCTCTCCCCGTATGTATGATCATCTGAACTAAACACACACGTGTACACACACACACACACTCTAACATCCCTCCGCTCTGTTCCTCCTCACTGCACATGGGTCCCAACAAACATCTCCAGGGACTTGTCCTATGACCTCACTGTTCTTCTAGGCCCTAGATAAACAGGGCTTAAGGTATCATGTCTAGCAACACTTCCTAGATTCTAGGGTGAGCTAAAAGACAAGATTTGAATTAATGGCCAGTGTTTGAGGCAGGGCAAAACATATCCCATTGGCAATATCCTATTTATGTGAACTTGTATTTCCATCAGTGATGGCAATGAAAAACAAATATCAAAGCAGGGCCTGGGTTTAAAATTCTTCTAATACATTATATTGCATTAATTCCATAGAGGTTTTTTAAACCAGACTGATCAGGCATTTGAAAATCACTTATCTTAAATGGGTCTTTGTAAATGGGCATTGAAAAAGACAATGAATTATGGTGGCTTCATGTTTTACATTAGAAAACAGGAAACATCACTATTCCTATTTGGGGTGAGGGCATTTTTCTAATCCCATAATTAGCTCTCCAAACATTCCAAATAACATCTCATTCCAGTCTTTCAAATAGCCACCTCTTTAAAAAGCCAGCTAATGTATGCATTCTCAGACTCCAAGACCAAAATAAATCAAGTGGTGCTGGCTCTGGTATCCGTAGGTGATGAGATGTGGAGAAAAGAACAAAAACAAGGAAGACACTGCTGGCATCTCTCATCCAGGAAGCTCAGCAGCTTCTCTCCCCATTCATCTGTGGTGTCCATCCCACACACAGCCCTGACTACAGGGGAGATTCAGAGCAAGGCTTTGACAATACAGAGAAGAATAAGAGATGATCCCTGTCCTCAAGGAGTTCATTGCCTAGTGAGAGGGACAGTATGATCTTGTAATTATGATGTAACATGGGAAGTGCTAAGTGGCAGAATGAAAAAAAGTGCTATTAGAACATGCAGAAATGAGCTGCAGGTAAACCTAGGTAGAACTTGTGGCTATTGGCTGGCTTGTTACCTATCTTAAGTATTTATCTCATCTGAGATGGGGTACGGAGGCCTCCTATTCTATTTGCCTTGTGATTTAGGGATGGTGCTAGAGGTATCGTGTCTAGTGACACTTCCTTAGCATTGCATGCCTGTGTGTCTGTGGATGTTTACTCCTCAAGCATTCATTTGGTGTAGGCACTACACTAGTTTTTGTAAATACTGAAGATTGACAGGGTGGCAATTTTAGGTTTAATCATTAAACAGGGCTTGCTGCCTTGTGACGTCACGTCTCCAGATTGGTGGACAATGATCCCCATACTGAGGAATCATGGTAGGGTTACTGAAAGCCTTGAAAATCAAAAACCAAGAGAGCACAGTGACTTGCTACCAGAGCCCCAGATAATCAGGGCTAGGGATCCCACATTTCTGTCATCCTATCCCCCCATGCCATGGCAGACACTGCCACCCATCAGGCATTTGCCCATACCGAGACTGCGGGCAGGTGAGAATCCTTTGTAACATATTATTTGCTCTCCTTGGTGCTACTCTGAAACAATGCCCATGAAAGAGAACACTATCCTCTCATACTTAATAGCAAGCAGGAGCCCAGTGTGAAGAGTGAGTGCAGGAGGATGAGGAGGGAGGCTTGGGTTGTGACTCTTATACCCCTAGGAATCCCTTAAGTTTGCAAATCACTAAAATGCCTCCACATTCACAGTTGGAGTTAACCTTTGTCCAACTCTGAGAGCAGGTCATGTTTTCTCCCGCGACAAGGTTGGGACCCATTGTGGGTAATGGCTTCCCAAAGAGGCAGGGCTAGGCTGGGAGTGGAATTGACCTGAGGCCCAGTACCCATTCTACGATGTCATAGCTGCCCAGAGGGCCATGAGATATGTGCTCTGTTTTTGCCACATTAGAGTATGTAAGTAAATGTCACACGTATTCTTGAGCTTTACTCACACACATGGGACTTGGAGAATACGGGGCTCAGTTCAGACTACCTTCAACCACCTGGCAGGTGTGGGAGTCAGTAAACCCTGGATACGCTGCATGGGAGCTCCTTCTGCATGCCCTTCCAGTGTCTGAATCCTAGTAGAACCCCAGGCACAGGGTGTTTGGAGGTGGACCAATATCAGAAGCAGCTGGGCAGCTTGTTAATGATGCAAATTGTGGGCCCTTGCCCTAGATCTCTTGAACCAAAATCTGAGGGGGTCTGAAGACTGCATTTAAAAAGTTCTCCACAATGAGGATATGGAAAAACTGGAACCCCCGTGGACTGCTGGTGGGAATGTAAAATGAGGCAGCTTCTGTGGAAAACAGGTGTGTGGTTCCTCAACACAAATCAAACATAGAATTACCATGTAATCCACTAATTCCATGTATGAGTATATACCCCAAAGAATTGAAAGTGGGGTCTCAGAGAGAGATTTGTATGCTCATGTTCATGGCCGCATTACTTACAATAGTCAAAAGTTGGAAGCAACCCGCGCATCCATCAATAACAAATGGATAAGCAGAACATGGAATATTATTAAGCCTTGCAAAAGAAGGACATTGTGACACATGCTACCAGATGGATGAACCTTGAGGATATGATACTAACTGAAGTAAGCTAGTCAGGAAAGGGCAGATACTGTGTAATTCCACTTTTAGGAAGCACCAAGAGTAGTCAAATTCATGGAGACAGAAAGTAGCATGGTGGTTACTGGGGGTGAGGGAGAGGGAGAAATGGAAAATTCATGTTCAATGGGAATTGAGTTTCAGTTTTGAAAGATTAAAGGAGTCCTGGAAATGGTGGTGGTCATGGCTATACAACAATGCAAATGTTCTTTTTTTTTTTTTTTTTTGCTTCTCCATTCTTTTTTTTTTATTTATTAAGTCATAGCTGTGTACATTAATGCAATCATGGGGTACAATGTGCTGGTTTTATATGCAAATGTTCTTAATGTCTCTGAACTAATCATTTAAAAATGGTTAAAATGGTAAGTTTTATATTATGCATATTTTACCTGTCCAAGCAGGTTGTCTTCCTGTGGTCCCCTAAGACACCATGCTCTATCTCACCCGTGCACCTACAATTATTTAAAAAATAATTATAATTTTTTTTAAAGCAAGAAAGTTCTCCAACTAATTGTCATGCCACTAAAGTTTGACCTCAACTTTTTGCCTCTTACCTCCTGTGTCCTGTCTTGTTTTCACCCTTTCCATCTAATCTGTGACCAAGTCTTATCATTCTTACCTTGGAGTTGTCTTCCTCATCCCACCTCATGCCTGTCACATTCCTGTCTGGTTGATGTCCCTGCAGCCTCTGATGTGGTTTTTATTCTACTACTGAGCAAGTTGATTTTTCCAGAGTATTGGCCTGATGCTTTATGTAGCAAAATTCTCAACATTCCCCATTAACTGGCACCGACTGACCCAGTGCCAGTTAATGGGGCATGTGGAAAATCTGATTGATCAGTAGTCCTAACACATGCCCCTTCCAAGCAGGCTGGCTTCCTTGTGGTCCCCTAAGACACCATGCTCTTTCTTACCTCTGCACCTGTGCTCCCACCCTTGCAATGATGCTTCCCCCTTTCATACCTTATCTGCTCAAGTCCCAAACCCACCTTGTTTATCTTGTCTTGTCCCCAGCCATCTTCCCATCCTCTGACTGCTGTCCTTTGAGCATCCACATTGTCACACAATGTAGCACGTGGCTTTTGCCCTTTGGCATTACTCTTGCTGCGCCACAGAAGGAGAAAACTGCTTCCTAATGGGGACCACTTTGTGTTTCTTTTGTTATCTCCCACAGTAGAACTTGGCAGAGTCCAAAACTCCAGTAGATATTCAGTAGCTAGTAGTTGATGGATGTGAAGAGATTTCAACCTAGGCATCTGGGCTGAGCAAACATCAGGTTACTAATCAGTTTCTAATATATGCACTGTGCTCTTTTAAATCTATTCTGGGTGTGCTGTCCTAGTCCAAAGGTGTCTGCAGCAGCAAAAATGTGCTAGGTCTCCTCATTTGGAAAAAGGCACTTTCAGGGTCACTTGAGGGCAGGGCTGGGAGCATGGCAGGGGGTGGGGCAGGGCTGCATGGGAAGCAGCTGAAATGTGTGAGACAGAAGAGGTGTTGACAACAAGGACACCTCAGTCATCTTACAAAGAAGAAATACTGCTCTCTGGAAAGGTTGCTTAGATTCCTGACTCTTTGAGCTCTGGGCTAGGCAGAGAAATAGATGGGTGACTGGGCCAGAGGAACCCAGACTGTCTCCAGGGAGAAGAGTAAGAGTCAGTGTCCAAGATGTCTCCCTGTCCTGCCCCTTGTGGCCATCATCTCTCACCCCTCCTGACCTCACCCCACCCCAACCTCCTGCTACCTCTAAAGCTGCACCAATCAGGGCAAATAAAGCAATCTGAAACATCAGAGGGCATTCCCTGGCTAGGATAGCCTGATTTCTCACTCCTCCATGGCCTGGTGCTCATCCATCAGGTACTCACCGGGCTCCTAGGTGCACAGGGCACAGCAGTGAGCCAACTACACAAACAGCCCTGTCCTCTTGGGGCTTGTGTTGAGTCCATTATGCCTATGATGATCCACGTGCCAGGCACCATGCTGGACGCTGCCAATTCTTTGATGCAGCCAACATAGGCTTTGCCAGAAAAGACTTGTGTCAGGGAGCAAGAGTTGTGTGGGGGCATTTTCAATGTGATGTGTGACACGCATGGTAGGTAGTGTTTAGAACTGGATGCGCTTGTCTCACAAGCTCGGATAAAGAGGAAATATTTTGTTTTTATTTTTTACTTTTTCAAATTTTATATATTTAAAGAATCTTATTTATAATATCATTGAAGTAATATTCTTCGATTTTATCCAATCTCAACTTACTGCCTTTGCTGCCAACACTATAGGTTTACATGGGCTGATTGCCTCATGGGCATATTTGGATACTTCCAATCACCTGGTCTTGGGAGTATCCTCCTGGGTCATGGTCCCTAGAGTACTGGTCTCATAAGGGCCCTTCCCAAGAAGACACTCTTGTTCTGTTAAAGCACCATAAGCAACATAACAAGTTGTAGCTCAAGCAACAACTGTGAGACTATTCACTGTCCCTTGAAGATCACAGGCACTGTACAGGGTGAGAACCTATTCTTGCTTTGAGCACTGTTCAATGAATTCTTGGAAAGTAAGTACATTTCTCTGTTCTAAATAAAATTATAGCCCATTCCCAATACCCTCACTCCACACTTTCTGGCAAAGATTATCTTACAAAGCACTAAAATAACCTCATCCTGATGTTACCTGAAGAACAAAAGACTTGTATGTCCACAAATATTTTCCCACCATTGAACTTGAGAGCTGAAATCCTCACAGTAAGGATCACCTTTTAATAGGTGTGCCTGTTACAAGGCAGATCTATGACCTGTGGAAAGGATCCCTGAAAACAGTGGTAGAATCATGTGGGGGGGCTTTTTAGAAATACTGTTACTCCCTCCCCAGCCAAATCAGGGATGGTGGAGGGTGAGAACATGACGACTTTTTAAGCTCTTAGGATGGTTCTAATGGGCTACAAAAGTTAAGAACAGCTTCCTTAAGTTCATGGAACCCATGGAAATACTGAGAAAGGCCCAGTCCTTCAGTTCAGTGAGTCTTCTTCAAGGAGCCAGGAGGGGCCCTAGAAGAGGTCCTGACCCTCACTAATCAAAATGTGACTCATGCACAAGCAATATCAGTGTCAGCATCCTCTGGCCATTCACTTTACAAATGTGGAAACCCAGGGCCCACCCCAGACTGACTAAATCAGAATCTGCATTTGATAGACCCTCCAGAGGACTCACCAGCACATTGAAATTTGAAAGAGGTTGCCCAGATGATGTCTTTCAGTGTCTGCTGTGGGTATCTGCCGATTGTTCACTGTAATGGGTTGAATTGTGTCCTTTAAAATTTGCATGTTGAAATTCTAACCCCTAGTCCCTCAGTTGACCTTATTGGAGATAAGATCTTTATAGAGACGATCAAGTTATAGTGTGGTCATTAGGGCGAGCCTTGATCCAATATGACTGGTGTCCTTATAAAAAAGGGAAATCTGGACACAGAGATAGGTACATAGGGAGAACACCATGTGAACTTGAAGATGGCCATCTACATGGCAAAGAGAGAGGCCAGAACAAAGTCTTCTCTCATCTTCAAAAGGAGCCAACTCCACCAGTACCTTTAGCCTAAATTCCTATCCCACCAACCTGAGATACACATGTCATTTTTGCCACCCAGTTTGCAGTAGTGCATTCCAAGCACAGAAAACCAGTATGCTCACTCTGTCTTCTAACTATTTTGCTGCCAAACTCCCTAAGAAAGGATCAGAATATGTCCATCAGCCACTATCATCCCTAATCTGCAGAGTCACTACACCTGCCTACAGAAGGGCTGCTCTGGGTCAGGAGCACAGCGCTCACTCCACAAGCCGTGGGTCAGGCAGTGATGGATCCTAGGGCCAGCTTTCTTTGAAAGGAGGAAGACTTTCTGGAATGATCAGAGAAGGACCTCTCATGTAGTCCCTTGGCCTTGTACACTTAGCATGTATGGTATGAGCACTGTGGGAGCTAAATGATATATATTTTTTGACGTATATATTTACTTTTTATTAAGAGACAGTCCTGCTGTGTTGCCCAGGCTGGGGCACAGTGATTACTCATAGGTGCTGTCCCACTACTGATCAGCATAAAGTCTGATCTGCTCCATTTCTGACCTTCGTGTATGTGTGTGTGGTGTGTGTGTCAGTGTCCTAATCTCCCCCTTATTCAAAGATACCAGTCTGATTGGGTAAGGGTTCAGTTTAGTGATCTCATTTGATCTTAATTATCTGTTAGGGTTGGGGCTTTAACAAATGAATTTAGAGTAGTGGGGGAGCTTGTAACAGGGAGGAGAGAGTGCTTCAGTGGAGGCTGAGGTGGAAGCCTGGGGGTACTCAGCCGAGTGCAAGGAGGGAGGAGCGGGCCTTGCCGGGTGAGGGCACCTGTCTCAGAACACCCTACTGGGGTCCCAATGGGCACAGGGTGGGCTGAGACATGGTGAGGCTATCCAACTGTGAGTTGGGCAAGTGCTGCATGGCAGGAAGGGCAAGGAGAGGTGTCTGGTGACTCCTGTTCCCTGTAAAAGTTTGGAGCAGAGATAAGTGGCAGCCATCAGAGGTTCCTCTTGACAGAGAGGGCTGTGAGCCAAGGACCCTCTAGGCCTGTCCTCCATAAGGACCCACCCAAGAGGGGGGGGAAGTCACTAGGACTCAGGGCTCTGCACGTCCAGGTACTGGTTTCCCTGAGGAAGTGCCTGTCTGTCATACTGGGTTTTCTAAGAAGAGCATGTGCTCCAAAAACCATGACAGCAAATAAAACATTGGTCTGTTGATCCTAGGAGGGTTTTGGCAAACAGGCATGAGAACTGGCTTGGCAATTACCCTAGGAGCGTGTCCACTCTGTTTTATTAGACCCTTTAGGGATGTCTAGCCCTGGCTATCGGTTTTTGTCTATATCTCCACCTCTTCACCTCAGCACTTTCACAGGCTCAGATCTGACCTTTGTCCCATGCTAGCTGACTAACTTTGGGTAGGTGACTTAGCCTTCCTAAGCTCAATTTTTCTCATCTGGAAAATGGGACCATGCTACTTGCCACAGAGGGGCTGCCCTAAGGAATATGTGAAGTGCTTTCACAGCACCTGGCTCAGCCCCCTTCCCTTTGGTGGAAAATGTACAAGAAATAGAAAAGGAATGTTCTGGAATAGGTTCATGACCAATCAGCTCTGTGATACTCTTCCATTGTGGGGGACTCAGAAGCTTGTTACATCTGACTGTTAAAAAAGAAGGAGTGATTGGGTATGGTTTATAGCCCAGGAACATTCAAAGGGCTTCCAGTAAGCTAATAGCAGTCCCCTTTATTACAGAAAGGAATTGAGAGAAAAATATGGGTTCACATAAGATTTGCTTACTCAGAACCAAAAAGGAGGAGTCATGGAACAAACAACAACAAATTTAAAAAATTATAAATATTAGCTAATATTTGCACAAGATCTTTACCATGTGCCAGGCATTGTTCTAAGTGTTTAATCCTTACACAGAACTTATTTAGTTCTCCTCACGATCCTGTCCTATCAGGTAGATAGTACAATGAAGTGTGACTATTATTCCCATTCTACAGAGGAGGAAATTGAAGCACCAAATAGGAATCTCCCACAGTGACCAGACTTTCAGAGTCTGTGTTTTTACTGCCTAATAGCCAGTAGTCCTCAAAGAGTGGTCCCTGGCCTAGCAAACCCAATATCACCTGGTGCTATAGTTCGAATGACAGTGATCTCTTCAGAATTTGTGTTGATGAAACGTAATCTCCAATGCAACGGTATTCAGAGGCATGGACTTTGGGAGGTGATTAAATCATGAGATTTAATCCTGAGATTAGCACCCTTATAATAAGAAGTGCTATCCATTGAAGAGAAGTCTCTCTTGCTTTTTGCCTTTCACCATCTGAGGATGTAGTGCACCTCCCCTCCAGAGGATGCAGGAACAAGGCACCATCTTGGAAGCAGAGAGCACCCCTCCCCAGGCAGTAATGCTGTCAGCACCTTGATCTTGGACTTTCCAGCCTCCAGAACCACAAGAAATAAATTTATATTGTTTATAAATTACCATTCTGGGATATTCTGTTATAAAAGCAAAAATGTATGAAAACAAAAAGGACTTATTAGAATATAAGCTACTAGGCTGCCCCAGATCTACCAGGTTAGGGCTCACCAAGCCCTTGAAGTTGACCTCACTACATGCTCAAGGCTGAGAACCCCTACATTTAGTATATGCCTTCATCTTTCTTCCCTCAGAGAACCTCTGCTCGAGGTGGAGAAAAAGATTAAAAAGATCCATTAGCAAGACTAGGAAGTTTCCTCCAGGACACATTCAGATCAGTGC
Source organism: Galagoides demidoff (assembly GCA_963574575.1). NCBI lineage: Eukaryota > Metazoa > Chordata > Mammalia > Primates > Galagidae > Galagoides > Galagoides demidoff. Next base: position 85,668 of record CAUYQV010062660.1, read on the forward strand.
TTTTGAATTTTAATGAGTGCAAGAAATGATCTGGGCTGGGAAGGTGCCACATTGGTGTTTGGTCCATTTCTTTCTGCAGAAGTAAATTTGGGGCTTATTTATATTTTTCCCTTTCCACCTCATCTAAGTACCTAGTGCAGACTGGACCATTGATAATCAATAAGCTCTTATGGTACTCCTAAATGTCTTGTTTTCTGCACAAAGATAGCCTGAGAGCAAATAGATCACTGATGGGCAGAGGCTTCCTAGATGGATTTGCAGTTTTTGGCATGATGAGTAAGTGACACACTGACAACTCAGACTTCTTTATAGTTAGCTTCCCTTCCTTTCTAACTTCCTTCCTCTATCAAAGCAACATTTCAATTCCATTATTAATTTTTAAATGACTTAAATGACTTGGCACTAATTTGTGCGATTAGCCTTTTGGGCAGAAATGACAACTTAAGTCCCAAAATGAAACAGAATAAAACAAAAAAACCCTTAAACCTGGACTAGGGGAAAGATGAGACCATGGACTGGCTTATCAAGAATTCAACATTTTTGTCTTGACAGTCACCAGGAAAGCAAATTTGCCCTGGAGAATGACCATGGTGTATGAGTGAACTCTGGTTGTCTATTGGGAAAGCTGACACCTGAAATGTGCAAACCTGAGTAACCAATTTGAGGGCTTCCAGGAAAGTAGACTGACCCACAACAAAACTGGAGAAACTTAGGACACATGCCCCAGCAGGAAGCAGTAAGGAAATTATCCGACAAATGAAGCTGTGCTCAATAAACAAGGTCTGAATCAAGGGTAGGAGGGAGACCGGCAAGCACAAAGAAGTTTGGATGGGCAGAAAAGAAAATTTACCTTCTTTTTCCCTATAATTTATTACATATCTCCTTAAAATATTCATAACTCCTGTAAGAAAATGTGATAAGATGTTAGCTGTAGCATTTTGATGAAGAGAAAGATATTTGTAGCTTAGTTAAGAAAATTGGACAATTTTATATGCATTGCTGGGGTAAGGGGTGGGACAATGGGTAGCCTTTGCTTTCTTGATTTAAAGCACTCACATAAATCAAATCCACTGAAACATACAATCTTTCCACATAAAGGTTTCATTGGACATACTTCCACAAATATATACACAAGGGAAACAAATAGCTATTCTAAATCAAATTACATCTGCTTTTTAAGGAGCTGGGACTCTTTTAGAGGACGTGTTAAAGAGTAAACACAAAATGTTGTACTATTAATGGAAGAGCCTCTCCTTTATTTCAGCTGAGTATTTTGCTTTTGGATTTGCAGATGAAAGCTCAGAGCTTAATTTGGGCACAAGGGCTGGAAGAGCTAAATAGCAGCTGTGTGCTATGGTTTGAACGTTTGCTGTTTCCTCCAAGATGTGTGTTAAAACTTAACCAAAATGCAACAGTATTAAGAGCAAGGGCCTTTAGGAGTGATGAAACCATGAGAGTTCTGCCCTTGTGGGTGGGATTAGTGCATTATACAAAGACTAGAGGGATTTCGCTAGGCTCTTTTTCCATCTGTTCCTTCTGTCATGTGAGGTTACAGTGTTCATGCCATCTGGAGGAAACATCAGTCAAGGCACCATCTTGGAAGCAAAGACAGGGCCCTAACCAGACACCAAGCCTGCTGCATCTTGATCCTGGACTTCTCAACCTCTAGAACTGTAAATAATACAATTATGCTGTTGATAAATTACCAGTATCATGTATTTTGTTATAGCAGCACAAACAGACTAAGACCCTCTACAAAATAGAGTGGGAAGAATTTAGAGTTCTTGGCAGCAACTGAACAGGAAGGAATGTGGCAAAATGAAAGAAAAGACAAGATAAGAAGAGCAGGTGGATAGTAAGGCTGGGCAGTGCCAAGGAGGGATGTTGGTTGACAGTGACTGGCGCAGGAGAGGGAGAAAGGACTTTGGAAATGGGAGCATCGTATTTGTTATGATGGAATTCCCTCCTCTCCTTGAATCTTTAGGAAATATGCCATGGACACAAAGGTCTTGCCTGTGTGGTGTTTTCTTTGATAACTATCAAGGAAGGGGCAGGAACCTACATGTAGGTCGATGCTGCTTGCCCAGGGTTGGGACATCTGAGGACTGAACCCACCCGGACAGCACAGTAGCACAGAACCAGGAGTAGCCATAGAAAGAAACTCGGGGATGGTGTTGCCTTTGATAAGTTCTGGAGCAGGGATTTGGGCCAGGGTAATCTGCACATTGAGTGTCATGATTACACAAGTTGGCGTAGGTTACAAATGCGTGAGAAATATCATGACTGGTAGCAACATTCTCCACATACCACACCTATGATCAACGCTCATAATCTGCAGCCAATCTTGTTCATATCATGATAGTGCTGTGCAGATGCAGTAGTGCATGGAAGGGTAACATTCTTTTGTTGGGGTGGATCATTAATAAGAGGTGGGAAAAGGTCGAATTCAAATAAGCTTTAGGTAACTTGTGACTTCCAGCAAGCCCCTTAAGTTCCCTTAGCCTTGGTGTTTTTTGTTTTTGTTTTTTGCAGGGTTTTTTTTTTTTTTTTTGGCTGGGGTTGGGTTTGAACCCACCACCCCAGGTATATGGGGCTGCTACCCTGCTCCTTGAGCCACAGGCACCACCCGGCCTTGGTGTTTTTAATGAAAATCTGGGATTAATATATGAACCTTTTTATCTCAAGAATTATCAGGAAAACACATATGTGAAAGGGCATGAAAGTGTGTTGAGCTAGGAGAGATTGTGATGTAACAACATGTTGAAATACTGCTCTTGTATTTTCTCATTTTTCACCCCAAACCAGAAAAAAAAAAGAAAAAAGGCACAAACAAAAACAAAGTCAAGCATACACACACACACACACACACACACACACTCACACACGGGGTAAGTTCTCCTGGGCTGAGCCAGTCTGCAGGAGGAGGACAGCCTTCCTCTGCTCTGCCATTTTTCACATCCCCACAGCCTGCTCTATACAGGAGATAAGAAGGGCCCAAGAAAGGAGAAGCCCTGGGGACTTTGTGTTTGCTCTCCCCTCCCAATGGAAGGAGGTGTGCTTCTCTTCCTTATAAGGGCAGGTTAGGGGCACATTAAGAGAACTACTTAGAGAGTGGGTATTAGTCCCCAGCACTGGAAGGGCATAGACATCAGTGCCCAAGAAAGTCTCAAGGTCAGGCCTAGCTAGAGTTGCCTGCAATGGCTGAGTGAGGGAGAGCTGTGTTTGTTTCTAGCCGTGCCAGGGCCGGGCTATGCAGGGACACATGGACAGTGGAAAAAGTGGCCCAGCATGATCTGTTCTGTTGGGGCCATAGCCAAGGGATCTGTTGCTGGGAGAGGCAGAGTCTAAGTGGTCTCTGGCAGTCAGAGGGTCACTGGGAGGGCCTAGGAGGATGGGGTCTCCAAAGGACCCAGCCCTGAGGCCACCTGTGACACTGTATTGTGACACATCCTACATCTCATGCCTCCTTTCTCCCTGATCCCCACCCTCGGAATTGGAGAGGGCTTAGGAGTAAGAAGTAGCCAAGAAGCTGTCTACTATCCCTTCTCCCCAGGTTTTCCCACCCACTTCAGTGAAGCTTGGAGGTAGCAAAACACTGAAATTAGATGACATTTAAGATGCAATGTAGATCTAACTGGACTAGGGGAGTAGAGAGCTTATTATCACAGCTCCCAAGAGGAAGGGACATGCCATGGTGGGGGGGATACACAGGGGGATTAGGGTTAGTTGGACAGAAGGAGAGGAGCAGGCATGAGCCAGAGACTTTGCTGTGGTTTTCCAGGGAAGGCACAGTGAGGTAGAGCTAGCAGGCTCTGGGGCATAGAGCTGTCCCCACTTATCTGGTACCTGGACCTTGGGTGATTAGGCAGGTGGGGCGCAGACTGGGGTGTGACAGCCCAAACATGGAGGGGGTGTGATATGGGCTCTGGATGGGTTGGTTTGTATTTGAACAGCATGCCTCTGGGAGGAGGAAGTCCCCTGAGAAGGGGGGTATGGCAATGAAAGAGGAAGGAGGCCAAAGCAGTCATGTTTTGGGGGTGTCCTGCACAAGATGTGTCCAGTATCTGCATGCGGGCAGGTGTCAAAGCATCATGTTTACAGAAGCTAGGAACACAGTTAATATAAAAGCTAAATCATGTCTGGAACCTTTAGCCATAAGAGGTTTGGGAAGTGTGGTTTCTCGACGTTATAGCCTCTGCAGTTTAGGAAATCAAAACAGAAGGAAAATTGGAATCAATGCTGAGCAGACCAATCTACCATCAAACACTCAGAAATCGCACATCCACAAATACACACAAACACAGAAATTAAAGATCAAGAGTAAGCAGTCTAGGCATTCCGATGTTTTCTTCCTGTACTGCAATGTTTTTTCTGCAGGCCTCTCTCTGGAGACCACAGTTTAAGATCAGTATTAAAAAATCCATAGGATAATGACTGTCTTAAGACAGCTTCAGACACTGTAAAGGCCTTTTGCAGATGTTAAACCATCTGGCTCCAAACATGACTTCATGAGATGGGCCTGCCAGAGGTTATCCTCACTTCCTAAATGAGGAAACTGAGGCCCAGAGAGGGTAAGTGACTCACCCACCATTACACAGTAAGTTAGCAACCACCTGCAGCTTGAGTTCTGGTGTCTTCTTGGCCGCTCACCATAGAGTTGCCCAAATATTCTAGAAGAGCCTGGAAAAAAAGCTATGGTCTTTATCTGGGTTCTAATAATTGTGTATATCTTTGATTCTTTTTTAGTTCAAGGCCAAAAGCTAAGTAAATATTTAGAAAGAAATTATCTTTTGAATTTTAGGTACAATATTATCTAACGCTGTCATGCCATAATGTTTAGTGGATCTGAAGGGCATGTGAAGGCAGGCTGTCCCAGTTTCTTGCCTTACCTTTCCTGTATTAACAGGCACATCAGTGGAGGGTGGCCTTTTCCAATTTTTGTCCTAAGGCAACCCGGGTAACAATTTTCTCTACTCCATACTGGTTGACAGCTGTGAAAACACATAATGTACAGAGCTTTAAAATGTTTTAAGTCATGTGAGCAAATTCTGAAGTAAAAAACATAGAACAGGTTTGGCTCTGTGCTGTGCAGCTTGTTTCTAAATAAATCTCATGTTTTGAAAAATATGCTCCATAGAGATTAAAAAAAGAACAATCTGAAAGATACCCTGAGGGAGATTGGTGACTCAGACCTCAGACAAATAAATTACACCTTTGCTTCAGACTAATTCTGTGTGAGCTCTTCTGAAAAATTATGCAAACAAATGTGAAGAGTTACTTAGAGTTTAATTGGTTTAATGTATTAATCACCATGTTGCAAAACCAGAATACCAAGTGGGAACTAAAAATAAAATTCTAATCCCTCTGCTAACTAAATGGACCCTTCTTGGCCAAGGAGGCTCCAGAAACACCTTAAACCTGAGTTCCCAGACGTGGTGGGCGAGGAGAGGTAAAACAATTACATGCTACGGTTTCTCTTCATAAATATTCATGCCTCCTCCTATAGCTTCTTGAATATGTATATTTGACCACCCTGCTCAGTGTAAAAGCTTGCTCCTTTTGTCTGCCCCTTCAAAGCACATGTGCCTGGCTTCTTCTGTCCCCAGCTCTGCCTCCCCACTTGTTGGAATGGCCACCCAGCAGATTGCTACCTTTTATGGGAAATAAAAGCTCTCCTTTTTCCGAAGTATAAACCTTGTTAATTTTTTTTAAGTTAGGATTAGCTAGCAAATTTAATTATGGACAGAGAATTCAATTGAAGATTTCATTTATCAGGAAAATATTTACTTCCATTGTCTCCAGACTTCTACACAGCAATGAGTAGTCCTACTTCACTGAGACCTTTGTGTCACTAGAGAAACCAAAATGCTTAGTTTACTTTTGCACCATCAAATCGGAAAAGAAACAGATTAACTGGAAATCAGCTAGAAGGGTACAACTAGCCTCATGGGGAAAGTCCACAGGGACCCAGCTGGTTGTCTCTTACGCTTGGTGTTTATGTGAAGAAGTTCAGATTGTCCCCAAAAGCAATCTGTTTGTTCTGGGATCCAATGCGGGTATTCTCTATCTGCCTCCAAGGTTACAGAGATGTGACCAGTGCCAATACAATGTAATCTTAGAATAACAGGAGGTACGAAAATGAGATACCTCTTAGTCAATTAAAAATGTGTTCTATAGATCACAATCTTTGCTGGATTCTATGAAAGAACCTAAGAATATTAAAATACTTTTTATGCCCTCTTTTCTACAACGCATTCGGAGGAGTTTAGATTTTCATGTGAGTCTACCTGGAAGATTCGCCAACCTTCCTAAGGGAGCAGAAAGAGAGAAAACAAAAAACAAATCATCTCAAACCTGGAATTTCACATGTGGTGCACACAGACATTTTATTTCAGGAGCTGGTGGACTATTTCTATGAATTAACAACAAGCTTTAAAAAACAAATAAAACAGTCAAACAAAAGATGTCATTCCATTGTCCTCTGGCTTGTCAGTTTCTAATAGCTCACTTGCCTTTGTTCTTCTGAGTGGTGGTGTTTTTTTTTTTCCTCTCTCTGGCATTTTTTAAAGATGTATTCCTTGTCACTAGTTTTCAGAGATTTGATTATGAAGTGTCCTGGTGAGGTTCTCCTTCTGTTTACACTCTGTGCTTAGGCTGCTTGTTCAGTGCCTTTGATCTGCAGATTTATACAGTTTATAATTTTTATAAAATTTGGAACATTTTCAGTCCCAATCCTCCTCCCCGCAAAAAAGAGAATGTGAGCTTTGGGGTCAGCAAGACCCCAAATTGGATTCATACCTGAGTTAGCAGTGGGATCTTAGGGAAGTTATTTAAGTGTTGTAAGTCTTGATATTTTTGTTTCTTTGTTTATTTTTTATTTTCCCTGGGTGGGGACTTAAGAACAGAGATGGAGAGGAAGGGTCTTAGTAGATTTTTTTTTTTTTTTTTTGCAGTTTTTGGCCAGGGCTGGGTTTGAACCCACCACCTCTGGCACATGGGGCCAGTGCCCTACTTCTTTGAGCCACAGGTGCTGACCTAAGTCTTGATTTTCTCATGGGGAAAGTGAGGATAATAACACCTACCTTTGAGGGCAACCATAAGGCCTAAATAATCCAGGAAAAGGTGGCAAGATAGAGTGCTGCAGTATTGTCCTAGTTTCTCCCCTATCCACCTGCTCCTCACTAACCACAATTTCTATCCCCTTTGCCCTCTCTTGTCTAAAAGCAGGTATTGCTGCAAAGGAGGGAACAGACACAAAAGATTAACATCTTTATTGATATACATTTCTCTGATGATTAAAGACCAAGAGCATTTTTTCATGTATTTGTTGGCTATTCGCCTGTCATCTTTTGTTCAAGTCTCCTGCCCACTCATAGAGGAGGCTGTTTGCGATTTTATTATTGTTTAATTTGAGTTCTCTTTCAACATAAAAGATGTAAAAACACCATCTTTTTATGGCTGAATAGTATTCCCTGGTATACATATACCACAATTTGTTGATCCATTCATGGGTTGATGGGCATTTGGGTTGCTTCCACAATTTGGCAATTATGAATTGAGCTGCAATAAATATTCTTGTGCAAATGTCATTATGGTAAAATGATTTTTGTTCTTCTGGGTAGAAGTCTAATAATGGGATTGTGGGATCAAATCCCATACTTTGATGGGTTCTCCATACTTCTTTCCATAGAGGTTGTATTAGTTTGCAATCCCATCAGCAACGTAGAAGCCTTCCCTTCTCTCCACATCCATGCCGGCATCTGCCATTTGGGGACTTTGTGATGTGGGCTAAACTTATTGGAGTTAGTGATACCTCAGAGTAGATGGAGTTAAAGCACATTTTTCTTAATAAAGTATCACAATATTGAAAAAATAAATATCCAGTGTACTCAATACTGGTATGAAACCAATATATAAACAATTACATGCTCATCTGAACAACAAAACCCAAATGTAGTCTGGTACAAGGGCAGGGGGAGGAATGGGAAAGGAGAGGAGGGAAGGGGCAATGGGGGAGGAGGGAGGACGATTGGCAGAAGGAGGGAGGGCATTTGGTGGGATCTTACCTAAGGGGCACAATGTGAGGGTGTATAGCATGCCCCTGGGTCCCCCCCGGGGTGAGGGACTCTTTTACAACTGGAACTTTATCTTGGAAATGAGAACAATGTAATATACAAATTTGTACCCCCATATTAATGTGAAGTAAATACAAAAGTCTTTATTGATATGTATATAAGATGAACACCATGCACAAACCATAAGTATACAACGTGACCATGAAGTACATGAATTTCTAAGTGGAGAGGTCCACAAAATACCCAGCAGGATGTATAAGAAGGCATCCTCATTGAGGCACATCACTGAAATATTAAAACACCGCTACAAGAGGGGATCCTGAAGTCTCCCAGGGGCAGGGGGAGGGTAGAGTTCACATGCAAAGGAAAAGAATCCAAATTTTTTAGGGGCTCTCAAAAGTCAAAATGGAAGCCAGGGATCCAGGGGGAAATGATTCCTCACCTAAGAAGTTATCTATCCAGAGGTAGGGAAGACATTTTTCAGATTTACATGGTTTAAGCGTATCTACCTGTCATATACTTTCTTGTGAGTTATTAGAGGTCGTGTTACTAAGATAAAGGGGTACACTAAGAATGTGGAAGATAAAGACTTCAGAAAACTGAGCTTGCAAAACTGGACAGAAGCAAAGAGCATCCCGGGCTGAGGCTGTGCGGGTGTGAGCATGTTCTCTCCTCCACTGGAGGACCGAGGTTTAGGAGAGAAGTATTCTAGAAAAAAAAGTGCAGACAATAATATTCAGAGGTTTTTAATAATTCTTTTGAAGATTTTAAGAAGAATTAACAAACCAAGCAAAGAAATAAAGATGAATTAGCTTCAAAATTGATAACTATTATCTAAAAATATTTAAAAGCATAAGGTATGGATTAAGTCACAGCTCCCAGTCATACTAAAGCAAACACAGACTTGATCTAGTCAACATTGGGAAGATGGAGGAGGAGGAGCTGGAGACAGAGGGACTGAGGTGATGCAAGATGCTAAATGTTGGTTTTCTGGGACAGGGAGTCAATGGATAATTTCTTTTTTTTTTTTTTTTTTTGAGACAGCGTCTCAAGCTGTCACCCTGGGTAGAGTGCTGTGGCATCATAGCTCACAGCAACCTCAAACTCTTGGGCTTAAGCAATTCTCTTGCCTCAGCCTCTCAAGTAGCTGGGACTACAGGCACCCACCACAATGCCCAGCTATTTTTTGGTTGTAGTTGTCATTGTTGTTTAACAGGCCCGGGCTGGATTTGAACCCGCCAGCTCTGGTGTATGTGGCTGGTGCCTTAGCCACTGAGCTACAGGTACCAAGCCAGTGAATAATTTCTAAGATCAATAAATCAAGAAATAATATTTTAATATTGTTGAGAATTATGGCTGTAAATACTGGAATAGCTAAGAATTACAGCTGCAATTTTTCATCCCAAGACTTGTAGCTCTCTTTGAGTTTAATTGTGTACATGTACCTATTTCTTTCATAATTTTTAAAAAGAAACTGCCAAGAAAAGGGAAAGTAAGAGATGATAATTTTGAGAGAACAGGCTTTTGATTTGCAAGAAGCTTGAAAATTTAAGAAGATTGCTCTCTGAGGGTATGGCTGTAATGTTAATGCCATCAACAGTGCATTAGGAAGAGAATCGATGGCTAGAGGCTGACTTGACCTTTGGAACTGGATCAATGTCTGGGATAAATCTAGAGCAGAGAATTAGGTTTCTGTGTGGATAGACTCCTCCTTTCCCCTCCCCTGTTTTGTAGACCAGGCCTCTGATAGGAAATGGTAATCAAACCCTCAGAAATGTTTGGGAATTTTAGAGTCTGGGAGCCTACTGCTCCATTTCCCAGGAGAAGTCTGAGATCACAGCAAACCTTGTAGAGAAAACCCCTGCCCCTAATGGTGTGATGGTACCAGAAGCACCATATGGCTTAAGTATGGAGGGCCCCCAGAACCCTCCTGTACCCCATGGCCCTAAGGGGCACAGGAGAATATTCTAAAACTTCATTTCTCCCTCAGTCAGGAGGTAACAAACCACTTCCAAATCTCAGTGGCTGAAAACAGTGAAGTTTGCTACATGTTCATCTAGTTTCTGCTTCACATCGTTTTCATCCTTGGACCAGGGAAGATGGACACACCACCATATGCCTGAGACACAGAGGGAGGAAGTGATACGTATCGCCACTGCTCATGTTTTATCAGCCAAAATGTGTCATAAGGTCACCTAGTTTCCAAGGGATGGAAAGTACAATCTCCCCACATACCCAGAAGACTGGATATATGGAAGGAAGCCTGAGAGTTTTTGAAGCTACAGGGGCCTCAAAACTGGGGAGAGAGAAATGGAGAGTGCATGGATCTATCACGTGATATGACACAAGACCCTTGTGTTTCTTGGGAGATGCCAGGGGAGATTCATTCTAGCTCTGAAGGAGAAGTTGTACACTAGTGTGCATGGGAGCAAGGTAGGAGGTGACCTCAACCAGACCCTATCCCAACAACTGAAGGCTGTGTGTGTCACTCAGAACTTGATACATGCTCAGGGGGAATGAGTTAGTGCTGATCTGATTGCATTTCATGTGAAATGACTGAGAAATTCTTGGAATCATTATAGTTAAGTTTCTTGCCTCTGAGCAGAATGCAGACTCAAAATAGAGATGAAATGGAGTTAAAGAAAGTGAACATGGGGCCTTTCCTACACATTGAGTCTGGTGGCCTATGACACTGGTACCTATGAAATGTGCCAATTCCCAGCAAAGTGCCTGGCAGGGAGTAGGTGTCTAATGGATGGTCACTACCAATGTTCTTTGCTCCCTTTTCTGCTCTTACATCTGGTTCTTGTCCTACAGCCTTCTAGGCTAAGGACTCAAGATGCAGCAGTCTGGTCTTTGTGGAGAGGAGATGATACTTGGAAGTATACTTTTGTGTTTTGAGCCATTACGCTAGAAGGTCCTGTGAGACACAGTTGTCCACACCCGGTGAACACCCTCCTTTTGTGCATTTGGTTTCTGTCACTCAGACAGACACTTCTACCACTGCAGGTCCAGGATTGCCGTGTACGTGATCTCACTTGAACTCTCCAGTGAATAAAATGATTCCTGCCTCCTGTCTGTTTTCTAAACTCAGAATGAGCAATTGAGAAATAGTGTTTCCCCTCAATCTAGGGCTTGGGAAGCACTGGTAGAAGATGACCCCCAGAAGCTGAATGAAGAGGGTTCCTCATGGAGATGTTGGGTCTGGTCCATCTGCCACCTGGGGTGGCCTTGGGTGAAACTTTATTCCATCTGGACCTCAATTTGCTCATCTGCAACCCCAGTGGACAAGCAGGGTAGACTGATGGCCTCCCAAGATCCCTTTAACATTCGGATCATTTATGACTACCGAGGCCAAGGGAAAGGGAGGCCCATTAGACAAGTGAAAGGAAAGGAGAAAGGAAAAAAGGGATGGGAGAAGCTGAAAACAGAGCGAGAATGGGAAGGAGTGAAAATGGGAAGAGAGAGAAACATCCAATATCGTATTTGTTGAGAATAAAGCATAACACACGCCTTGACATTTTGTGTCCTTAATGGAGGTTTATTAAATGATGGAGCCACAGCAGAGTGAAGAGCCCTTAGCAATGCTTCTCAGAATAGAAGTCTTGGTATTTATTTGGAAGGCAGTAATTTCATTTTCCAAGGAGAATTTTCAGTAAAAGGGTTGACATGGGCAATTAAATTCTTACCTTTCAACGTATCTGCCTAAAAGCTATAAAAATAATAACAGTGTCTTGTATTTCCTATGAGCCAGCAGTTTTGAAGGATGTATATTACCTAACTCAGTCCTCATAACAACATTATGAAGTAAGTACTGCTAAAATCCCCGTGCTCTGTGGATGCACACGATAGCTCAGTGAGCTTAAGTCATTAGTTAGCAAGAAACACTGAGATTCAAACCAAAGCCTGTTTTATTCCAGAGCGTGGAACTCCCAGGGCATTCCACTGTGTGAATGAATCATGGCTTTATTTAGACAGTTCTTTAGACATGGACGCTTGGGTGGTTTCCAAGTGATGAATATCACAAACAATGCTGCAGTGAATGATCTTGTCATATGTCAGTTCGTACTTGTCAGATATAATCCCAGGAGGGGGGGTTGCTGTGTCAAAGGGAATATATTTGAAATTTTGATGACGAGTCCCCTGGTTGGGGTTGCATTATTTTGCAGTCCCACTGGAAATGACCACCAATGCCTGTTCCCTGAGTGCCTAGTTAACTTCATCAAACTTTTGGAATTTTATGAATCTGATCAAGGAAAATTATATCCTACTGTGGCTTTAATTTTTCAAATCTCTGATTATGAGTGCTTGCAAGTATTTCAGACCATTTTTTGAACTTTCCATGACTTTGGCCCATTTTGCTGTTGGTTTTGTGATCTATTTTTCATCTGGGGGAGCTCTTCAACATTTTGGAGAAAAGCACCGTTCTGCATCATGATCTACACATTTCCCTTAATTTTTGTCTTTTTTCTTTGTATTGTGCTTTAAAAAATTACAGTTACAGTTATTAATCTATAATTTATGGGTTTTGAGGCAGAGTTAGATATGCCAATCTGTAAGGTTATTCTACCAATCAGGGTGCCAATGGGAAGCAGATGGCACATTCAGGTTAGGTTAATTCAAGAGGGGTTTATGTACAAAAGGACTAATTATGTAAACCCTACAAGGGTTTGTTGCAAGAGTGTGGGCAAGGTTTGGGAGACTCCCATGGGGTGGTGCAGGAATTAGAACCTAGCAGCCAAGTGAGGTGTCATCACTCCTGGGCCCCAGGGATGAGGAGACAGAGAAGTTACTGCAGCTCGGAAGGAGAGAGAGTTATGAAGACCAGGCTGTCCAAAGGAGAGCAGGGCATTTGTCAGGAGAAATAGCCACTTGCAGGCAGAGCCTGGGAAGTTAAGTTTCCTGTTCATTCCCCTATTCCCTCCCACATCTTATCTCATCTCCCCAGGGGCCCCACACTGCACACGGTGGTCTTCCAGGCCTGAGGATGCAGGAGAGTGGGTCTGAACTCTGTGGGGTAAAGGGGCATTGAAGAGATCCAGGCCTTCTGGTAGGACTTCTACGGTTTACCTTTTTTGCATTTGAAACTTTGATCTACTAGAGTTTATCTTGGTGCACAATGTGTAGTGTGGCTCCAACTTTGCTTTCCCTCAAGGACTACCCATTATCCCAGGGTCAAAGTCCGCCGTTACCCACTGATGGGAGTATCCATATTTGTCACCTATCAATTCCCACACACAGTTGGGGATCTTTCCGGACTTTCTCTTCTGTCCATCAGGCTATCTCTCTATTTACATGTCATTCTGTACTAATTGCCAAAACCTTATGACAGTTTTTGATAACTGGGGAGACCAATCCCTTCTCATTTTTCTTCTGTTTTAGAGTTTCCCTGTGCTATGCTTGCTTGTTTATTTTGAACGCATCTGCCTGTCTACTTCGGAAGGAAGGAAATTTGTTAGGGAATTTTGGGAGACTGTGTTAAATTTATACATTTATGTATGGAAGACTCAAATCTTTCAAACATAATTGATTTATTTAAAACAATTTAAAGAAAGAAGTTGCCGTCTTCATCTTCTTTAAGACAATGATGTGGGAAGAAACTTGGTGGTCACCATCTTGCACGGCGAGAGAAATTGTCATTCCCAATAATGGGACTAACAGGCTTTAGCTACTGCTGTGATTTGAATGTTTGGGTCCCTTCAAAATTCAGATGCTGAAACCTAATCACCAAGGTGATGGCCTGGAAGGTGGGACCTCTGATTAGGCTAAGGTTCTACTCTCATGAAAGAAAAGCCCTTATAAAAGGGTTGGAGGGAACCAGCTGGGCTCTTCTGCCCTTTTGTCCTTTCCACCATGTGAGGGACAGTGTTTGTGTCCTCTTGGAAACAGAGGCTGGCCCCTCACTTGACACCAAAACTGGCAGCTTTTTGATCCTAGACTTTCAGCTTCTAGATCCGTGACAAATAAATTTCTCTTCCTTATAAATGATTCAGTGTCAGGTATTTTATTACAGCAGCATGAATGGACTGGGATGGGGGCTCCTGAAGAGTTGTTTTGTTTTGTTTTTTTCCCATGAAGGGGTTTTCTAAGAACATGTCACTTAAGTAGGATTCCAGACAAAAATGTGCTAAATCTAATCACAAGAACATGTTTTACAAAACTAAACTGGGGGCATTGTCCCAAAGTGGCCTGCACACATCAAAAATGTCAGTATCTTCAAGGGCAATGAAAGGGTAAAGTCCTATTCCAGATTAAAAGAGACAAAGGAGAAACTATATAAGTTGTATAGACCCCTGGATTAGGGAAAAAATATCTATAAAGGACATTAATGGGGCAAGTGATGAAAATCAAATATGGACTATAGATTATTTCATATTGTAATACATACTAAGTCACCTAAATTTGATCTAGTTATATAAGATTTCTGGTTCTTACAAAATTCATAGTGGGCCAGGTGCAGTGGCTCACACCTATAATCCTAACACTCTGGGAGGCCAAAGCAGGTGGATCACCTGAGTTCAGGAGTTCTAGACCAGACTCAGCAGGAGTGAGACACCGTTTCTACTAAAAATAAAAAGCTAGATGGGTGTTGTGGTGGGCATCTGTAGTCTCAGCTACTTGGGAGGTTGAGGCAAGAGCATCACTTGAGCCCAAGAGTTTACGGTTGCTGTGAGCTAAGATGCCACACACAGCACTCTACCCAGGATGACAGAGTAAGACTTTGTCTCAGAAAAAAAAACCCCAAACCAAAAAACAACCAAAATTCTATTCATGATGAAATAGTCAGGGGTAAGGAGGCTGGTGTCTGCTATCAACTTTTAAATAGTTCAGAAAAATAATAATCTTCACGTATGATAAGACAGCAGTAATAAGCAAATGTGGCAAAATATTCATGACTGATAATCTCGATGGAGAATATACAGGAATTTTTTTTTTTTTTTTTTTTTTTAATTGAGATAGAGCCTCAAATTGTCACCCTGGGTAGAGTGCTGTGGCAACAAAGTTCACAGCAACCTCCAATTCCTGGGCTCAAGTGAGTCTCCTCCCAGGTAGCTGGGATTATAGGCACCCACCACAATGCCTGGCTATTTTTTGGTTGCAGCCATCATTGTTGTTTGGCGGGCCCAGGCTGGATTTGAACCCACCACCTTAGGTGTATGTGGCTGGCACCTTAGCCACTTGAGCCACAAGCACTGAGCCAGGAATTTTTGATATTATTATTGCAACTTTTTGTAAATTTAAAACTATTCTTGAGGAAAGCTAAAATGAAAGAAAGTTTAGGTAAGTAAATAGTGTGAAGAAATGTTAAAAGGTGTGAAATCCTTCCTGCTTTTAGCTAATTTGAACCTGATTCTGCCTTTTAACACTGTTCCCAAACCCAGAAGAATTATCAATCCATTAATTAATCCACAGAAGTCAATGTTACTTTTGAATAATCTCCATTATTTTGACAACATGCAGGCGGCCACGGTCACAGATTCCTTTCTTGTAGTGGCAGGTGCAATCAGCCAGTTTTTATCAGGCATTTGTCACATCTGGAGCTGGAGAATATACCCTGGAACAGAGCTTGCTCCTGGGATTTGGGTTTTCCTAGTGTTGATGACCAGAAAATGATATTTTATTTTTGAGTTTCAAAAACAAGAGGGAATCTCCCTAAAGCTCTTCTTTGGACCAGTTCCCCAGTGATCAGAACACTGGACGCTGCTGCTACGGCCCCACCAGCATCAATGGTGCGCCAGGCGGGCATTGTGTTGCTTGCTTGCGTGATCTTGTTTCCTCAGAACAGCCTCACACAGAGGTTCTATTGTTACCCACAGTTGACAGATGTGGAGAGTGAACTCATCCTTCCCTGCCAAGTGGTCACAGTGGGACTCCAAGCTGGCTGGCTGCTCCTAGAGTGTGCCTCTCTGAGTGTTCTGTGGAATGTCTGCAGTGCCCAAGGCTGCATGCACCATGGGGGGAAGTGAGGAGGCCTCCCGCCAAGCTTCTAGCCACAATACAATTGTGAGATACAATGGGTAATCCTAGGTATAGATTATTCTTTACCTTAGGAAGTGCAGGCAGGTGGTCCAGAGAGCCAGAACCCTGGGTGGTGAGGAACCAGCCTTTAGGAGTCTGGGAGAAGGGTTTGTACACAGTTGTGCATGCTCCAGGAAAGGATTCGCAGATAAATACTATAGATTCAGAGGAAGACAGGGGGTCAGGGACAAAAGGAAACAGATGCTCTTTGTCAAACAAACATGGAGCCACTGAGAGGTGGGAGCAGGAAGGAGCAGCAGGATGGTGCTGCAGGGGCACAGGGACCAAGTGGAGGGAGGAAGGGGCTCCCTCCCAGGCTACTGGTCTGAGGGCCCCTGATGAATGAAGTCCTGCATTTCCTGACTGCTCTGCTGCTGGGCTGTGTGTGTGTGTGTGAGAGAGAGAGAGAGAGCACAAAAGAGAGGGATAAAGATTGAAACTCACAGAATTACCTAATGATGCCAGGGCTATAACTGGATTCTACTAGGTTAAAGAGTGGCCCAACCAGACAGCAACTGCCCAAATGCCACTTGACCTGGAGCACCCCAATGGATGCTGTGATCCACCCAGGTCCTGAGACTCCTTCTTCCTCCTGTGTGCCCAAGCCCCAGGGCTATAGGTTGGATATTTGTCCCCTCCAAGCCTCAAGTTGAAATTGTATCCTCCTGTGTTGGAGGTAAGATGTATGAGGAGGGGGTTGGGTCTCCATGGGAGTGGAGCCTTCATGAATAGACTTACCCCCTCCCTGGGGTGAATGAGTTCTTGCACTCTTAGTTCCAGAGAGAGCTGGTTGATAAAAAGAGCCTGGCACCTCCCCCTACTTGCTTCCTCTCTCAGCAAGTGGTCTCTCCTTCCCCTTCCACCTTGAGGGGAAGCAGCCTGAGCCCCTCCCCAGGAGCAGACATTGGTGCCATGCTTTTTGTACTCAGAACCTTGGGCCAAATAAACCTCTTTTCTTCATAGCAACAGATGACTACATCTGGCACCCTTGTACTTTGTTCCTGACAGCCAGTACCTACCCCTACTCCCAACTGCTCTTGGACACCTGGAGCCACTGAGTCCTCACTCATGGAGTTCCGAAGATGTCTGGGAGACATGGCCCCTCAGGGCCTGGCCTTGGCAATGACTAACTGGTGGAGGAGTATGATAGCCAGGTCTCTTGCTATGACACAGGATGAACTCCAAAGAGATACACTTTTCACTCCGTTTCTTCTGCAGGAGCAGGCTGCTTTGCCCTCACAGTCAGCTTGGGTGCCCCCCCATCCTACTGTGCTGTCCCCAACCCTTTATCTCCCCAGGACAACTGCCTCAGTAAATCACTTGCACACAGGTTCTGGTCTCAGGAGCTGCTTCTGTGCAGCTAGACCCAAGATACCCACTACCACTGTACAAGCAATGTAACGAGGAAAAGAAAAGTGACATTTATCTACCTGGACATGGCCTGGAGACATCACCTGATATGGCTGGATGACCAGCTTACTTCAGTAAGATGACCAAAGTGCCTTCTCACAGAGCAGGTCCACTCAACTGTGGGCTCTTTTGTTGTCTGCTCAAGATACATGAATTGAGGGCCTGAGCGGAATTGCTTGGGATACTGTTGTGGCGTTGGAGCTTGGCTGGTGAGGGCAGCAGGAGGAGGAAAGCTGGAAGTGCCCTGGGCTCCTCTAAGCAGGTATGGAGAGTATCACATTTCACAACACAATAGCTTTCTCAGGGTGCCTATGTGTGTCCAGCTACCCGCTTCCCAGGAAGAATGAGGAGGGCATTTTGCTGGGTTTTCTGAGGAGGAAACAGGGAAGGAATAGAATGCAAGGGGTTGGGGGTGCTGTGCTTTAAGGAGCCTCTATATGGCACTTGAAGGAGGAGATCATTGGCAGGACATTCCTGATTCCTTTTTTGGCAGCCTGAGGGAGTAGGACAATGGAACCAGGAGGTGACTCTTCATGGCATGTGTGGGATAAGTCACAGCTGGGTGACTTGGGTGGGTCGTGATCTTTCATCTGGAAGTCTGAGAAGGTTGGGAGCTTCCAGTTCCTGAGCCAGCCCCTCCACACCAGCCACCTATGAACGCAGTCTTTGAAGCCTGCATTTCGATGGAACTTCTGTGTCATGACAAAATTAACAGGTCTGACAACCACACTAAAAACGAGGCCCTGCTAACTCGACAGCAGAGCACAATCACCAGATTTATGAATTGCCCATCTGTGTAGAACAATTGTTAAGAGTAAGGGTTAGTTTTCCTGTGGGAGACATGTGTCATTCCATGTGAATGGATAAGCCCTTGGGCTGCAGGTGCACCAAAGGAGCAAGGCTTGCCCCTGGCCCTGCACAGGCTTCCCACTCAGTAGGGCATCCTGCACGGTGTCCTATGCCATGGGGGAAGGCAGGCTCTGGGGTCTGCTCGGCACAAAAGAGGCATGAAGAAGGAGCCAGTGAGTGGAGGGGAGGATGAGAGCCACTCCCACGGAGCAGGAGGTGAGCAAGGGCACCTGTGATGGGGACTCTGGGAGGTGGAGGGAGAGTGGTAGAGTGGTACTAGAGTGCTCAGTAGTAACAGTACTGACATCACAAAAATTAATCAAGATGAGGCATGCCAAGTGTTTTGAAGAGTAGCTGCCCAGAAAAAAGAGCACATTGTGTATTCTTATTACATAACATAAACACACATATGGAATTTTATATACCGCTTTAATTATTATGTAATATTATTTAGTAACAATATTAGATTATTATATATTACTAGATTATAATATACTATTATATCAATGTTATATTGTATGTAATTATATTATTATAATATATGCAATATCATATAGTGTCTAATATTTATTATTAAATACATATCCCATATTACTAAACTTTAATTTATATAGTAGTGCCAATTTGTAAGTGTATTAAATATATCATGTTAAATAATACCATGTATTAATATGTATATCACACTCTCTTCATAATATATAGTATATGTTACGATGAGCCCGGGTCTCCTGGTAGAAGTGTTTGGGTTTGTTTCAGGAGTGAAGAGCCATCAGGCCACTGCCTACAGTGTGTGCAGGGACCCAGAGGGCAGGAGAAGATGGGAAGGACGTTCGGGATGACATTGGCAGGGTCTTGGAGGAGTTCCAGCTATATTCTCTAGACAATTGGTGGGGGCTTTCATTTACTCTGGAGCATGTGCTGAGCGCTTCTATAAGCCAGCAGGAGTTTGTGGCCAGGAGTGACACGGGTGTGCCCTGGAAGAGGCCACCAATCCAGGTAGACTTTAAGAAGGCAGGGGAGTGAGGGCCCCCGGTGCATAGCAAGGAAGGGCTGTGGGCTGCAACCTGGTGGGCTCTCAGAGAAGCCCATTGCCCACACTGTGGAGGCTGAAGAGGTGAAAGGCAGAGGTGGCTTGTGTGACAATCAGAGGGAAGTGGGAAGTTCAAGGAGGGAAAACTGGAAAATGGCTGGCTTGAGTCTGGGGAGCAGGGAGTGGGACAGCAGGGGGGAAGGAAGCTGGGATGGAGGGGCCAGGGAGGCTGGGGCACGAGTCCAGTACCACAGCCAAACGCACTGAGAGAGGAGCGAGTGCAGCACAAAGCCAGGTCACCAGTGCAGAGGCTTGGAGCATCCAGGAGTGCCTAGCTGGGGATGCGGTTCTGTGAAGGGTCCTGGAAGATCTGGGGAGTGGGTCCCACCATCTGGGCCCAGGGAGCCTGGAGTAGGGCAGTGGGGTGTGACTGATGGCTGGTGGAGACCTGCATCTGTGAACAGAGGGGAGGCAGGGTCTCAGGGTGGGGGTGTCCAGCAAACCCGAGATGCAAGAGAGGTGGGCATCGAAGGTGATTCCAAGGCTCCGGGCAGGGTGACAGGGCAGAAAATGTCATTGAAAATGGGAGAGACATCTTAGAAAAAGGTCAACTTTTATTTTAATATTTCCAATGTTATCATTTGAAAGTTGACGGATCTTGTTTTTCTGGTGTGAAATTTAGCACTAAAAAATTCAAATAGAATTGTGAAAAAAGCATAATTTTAAAGTTTGTCACCAATAACCTCTAATTGATTAAATCATTGGTTTGCTTGCCAATTGTCTATAATTTAGATTATACCTCTAAAGGATGTGGGAGTTCCCTTTACCACATGCATGTACACACACCCACCCACCCACACACAGTTTCTAAAGTGTGTTACAAAGGTGTAATAATCTGACTTCAGAGAATTCCCAGGAAGGATTAGAACAATAGCTACAAGAACAAGGAGGCTTGTTCTGACTCCATCTAGGATGGCTGTCAGGACAATTAGAGCTGGAAAGGCTGACCCTGGGGGAAATGAGATCGCCCCTTGCACTATCCAGTGTAGGCTGACAGAGCGGAGATTCTACTACTGGGCACAGAAACGGCCGATGGCCTGCAAGGTGACTCTCAGCTCTGAAGCACACCTGTCTGTAAATTCTTAGCTATGAAAAGGGTAAGTTGGATATTTTTTCTTTATTATCTCAAATTTTCACTACCAACAAGAGTTCTATCAAAATAGTCCATTCACATTCTCCTTTAAGAGAACCCTGTCTGACCCACCCTGAGGTAGCCGTTTGCTGGTAAACCCTTCCACCCTCCACCACCAGCCTAGGCTATGGGCCAGCTTCTCTGAATTCGAGACTTTAGAGGGATTAACCCTGCTGCTGCTGGGTTTCATACTACAGGCAGGCCTGCCCAGGGAAGATCCCTCCTCACCTCCCCCAATCCGCCCCACTCCCACCCCAGTATACTGCCACTCCTTACCTCTCCTGAAGTCTCTCTCAGCCCCCACCCCCCAGTCCCTTCCTGGCCATCCTAAGGGGCTGAATTAATGGGTGCTGAGGGAGCAAGTCTTTCTGCAGAGATTTCTACAAGGTCTAAATAGATCTTTTTAGTGAGATCATTTTGCTTTTTGACCCAAATAGTCAGAATGCTATATTGCCCATTACCTTTTCAAAATCTTCCTGTGTGAGGTCTTTTTTTTTCTGTTCTCTGCTACTAAGCTCTAATAGAACAGCACTTGAGAGCCTAATCCCTGTAATCCCCTGGGAATTGCCTATTATGAAGCTCTGTCCCAGTCTATCCTGTGTCTATCCCTGGCTTAGCCTGAGCCCCTGGCTGTGGTGCAACCTTCGTCACTGCCAAGTGGAAGTGGAGTGTCCATTCCTAAACAATTGCTCTATTGGTATGGCTATCCGCCCACTGATCCAGGCCACAGGCCTTGCACAGCAAAGTAATTGACAGCATCAAAAATTTGGATGGTAGCACTCAGGGTTGCACTTCAAGGAGCCAAGAAAATAATAGCCTAGGGCCAGGATCTGGACCCCTGCCCACCTGTGTGGCCTGGGCTATAACCCATCTTCGGTGTCCCTCCGTCTCCTCTTTGGAGAGGGAAATTGAGCAGAGTGATGTCTGAGGCCCAGCTAGCTTGAAACCTCTGTCGCTGGACAACTAGGAAAGAATTTCAATGAGTATTTATTGATTTTCAGAATTTGTTGGTATTTATTTAAATACCAATGAGTATTTATTGGTTTACAGAATAAGGTAGTGAAGCCAAACCCGGACACATTGAACAGCTGTCTGCACAGGGCTCTCACGTCTTCCGTGTGCTGACCGGCTCCAGACGTGGCCCTTGTTCAGCTGCTTCTTGACCCCCATGAGGGACAATGCTATTCAGCATCCTCTTCCACTGGTGGTCTCATAGGACCCAAGGCCTGCCCTATGCCTCCCAGGGTGGCAGGACACAGAAGAGGACCCACATGTCATCTGGGGAAGAGGAAAAAGGAAATTAAGGCAAAATGAGCCAAAGCTAGAGAGTCCACCAAGCTGCATTTGCAGCCAGAGGGACTGTCTGACCCACAGGAGCGTCTGTGACTGAGTCAGCAAAGGAGAGTGTGCCTGGCCTGGTGGGTCTGGTTCTGCGGTGGGGCAGAATGATGATGCCCTGGGGTGCAAATGAAAGGGAGAGATTGGGGAGGTGGACATGCATACCAGGCAGAAGAAGAGAAAGAAGCAAGAGGTATATGGCCCTGAATTTCCTTCCTGAGAGCCTGTTAGTAGGAGCTAAGGCTGGTCTCCAGGTATGCATCAGACATGACTGCTGCCTTCCAAATGGGCTGGAGGTGAGTGGGCAGGGCAGGGGAGGGGAGGTGTGCAGCTGATGGTGGGCTGCCTAGCACACCTGTGGGCATCTGTCTGCGGCAGCATTTATGCCTTTCTGAGCCGGGGGGTGGGGGGGGGATCAGCAGCAGCAGTCATGTTCTTCACAGGGGGAGGGGCTGGGCCTAGGAAGCAGATGCATTTCACCCTTGGCTTTTCACTAGCAGATTCCATTGTCTAGGGATAAAATTACGATTTTGCCTGAGACTATGACTTTAAAGCAGGGGGCTCAAAATACACTCCTACACTCCAGACAGAAAGAAGGATTCATTTTCCCCTCTAGTGCAGGGTCAGTTCATCTGAGGACAACTGTGCCCTTTCCTCCTTAGCTATGTCTGGAATCAATCCCCCAGAGTTAGACTGTTTGGTGTGAAAGAGATGAGAAAAATGTAGCCCTTGAATATTGAACACCACATAACTCAATGGGCACAAAATTCTGGAAGGCAGGATCTGGACATGTCTGTTCTATGTATTTAATTAGCAACAAAATAATCCAATTTAGCAAACATTTATTAAGTGGTGCCCACTGCTGGAGCTTGAAATCTGACTAAGACTGGTGTATGTACGTGCTTTCTGATGATTTTGGTGGTTGTCAGGGAGGAAGTTACTATTATAATTGCTTAATTGGATAACCCCTTAAGTAGTCACTAAAAGAATAACAATCATTACATTTAAATTTTACTTATTTTGTAAAAGAACAAAAATAAAAGGAAATTGCTAAACCTTAAACAAATGTTTCTTTACCAAAATGGAGATTATTTGTCTAAGGATAAGAAAAAAGATAACTGATAAAATTAACAGGTTGAGATTTTATAGATGCATGTCCACACACTATACATAGTCTCATTTTTTCTTTCTTTCTTTCTTTCTTTTTTTTTTTTTTTTGGAGACAGAGTCTCACACTGTCACTCTGGAATTGAGTGTCGGGGAGTCATAGCTCACAGCAACCTCAAACTCTTGTGTTTTAGAGATCTTCTTGCCTCAGCCTCCTGAGTAGCTGGGACTTCAGGTGGCCACCTGGATGTCTGGCTAGTTTTTTCATTTTAGTGGAGACAGGGTCTCACTCTTGCTCAGGCTGATCTTGAACTCCTGAGCTCAGATAATCTACCTTCCTTGGCCTCCCAGAGTGCTAGGATCACCAGGTGTGAACTACTGTGCCTAGACCTATGTCTCAACTTTTGAATGTATCGTCTCCTTCCAAAGATGAGAAAACTGGTATTCTCATACTGTTTTCATTTCCCCTCTCTTCTCAATTTTATAAAGTTATGTTAATGTTTTTCAGATTAAATCCCCCTCCCAAAAGATGTGTTCAAATTCTAACTGCTAGTATCTATAAATACGATCTTATTTGGAAACAGAGTCTTTGGAGAAGTACTCCAGTTCATATGAAGTCATGTTGGATGAGAGTGGGCCCTAAACCGGTGATTGATGTCCTCATAAGAAGAGGGACGTTTGGACACAGATACAAGGAAGAAAGAAAGCAAAGTGAAGAAAGAGGCAGAGACTGAAGCAATGTGTCTGCAAGCCAAGGAGCACCACGCATTGCTGGCAACTGCCAGAGCTGGGAGAGAGGCCTGGACAGCTCCTCCCTCAGAACATCCAGAAGGAGCCCACGGGACCACTAGCTGATGTCAGACTTCCAGCTCCAAGAACTATAAATGGTAACAAATACAAACAGTGTAATCTAATTGTTTGTACCCTTATATTAATCTAAACATCAACAGCAAAATTGAAAATGAATGTGAGTATAAAGCATGCATTTTGCTTAATTGGAAAAAAAAGAACTATAAATTGCACTGGTTTATGATGCTTTGTTACAGCAGCCATAGGAAACTAATACAGTTATTTTTACATTATCAACACTCATGTTACTATAATCACATTCTGTTGGTAACTATAATTCTTATTGGTGTCTAACACTTGGTGTATATTTCAATAGATTTGTTGCTCACCACCTGTTTCTTTAAGTCTGTAGTTCTCTTTAACTCCTCCTCTCCTCTCCTCTTCTTCCTTCCTTCCTTCCTTCTTTCCTCCTTCCCTCTCTCCCTCCCTCCCTTTCTTCCTTCCCTTGTGCTGTACAGTTGCCTAACTTTTCTTTGCATTTGACACAAGCTTAAATTGCTCTCTCCAGACATTCTGTTTGCTCTGAATCATAGAGGGTACCTTGACATTGCCTCTTTCTTCTCTGAGGCCAAACTACTTTCCCCTATGAGCACTTTGAAGACTGTGTCTCTTTCTGTTGCCTTAGAGAATTGCAAAGGGAGAGGGTTGGACTACCTGGACTTTCTTTCACAAAAGGAAATTTTTTAAAACATCTAGTCCCAGGATTTGCTCCACCACTAAGGCCTGACCCCATTCATGAGGGGGAGACTCCAGGGTTTCAGATCACTTCCTTTGTGTGCTCCAGGTATGGCTCTCTCCACTGCCCTGTGTCACCTCTTTCTCTGTCACAGCTGATTTCATGGCCCCTCCACCAGAGGAGGAGAGAGAGAATGTACTCCTCTCACTTTGACCCTCAGAGACTTGAGGGTCACCAGTATGGCTTCTGGGGATGGGAAGGGGGCCAGGACCCTGTGCTCCACTCCAGGATCTAACATTTCTCTCCTTGGCTTCTGGCTTTTCTGTACTTTTTCTGGTTACACTCTTTTCCTCCTTGGTAGATTTTGGGAGATTCTTTATGACAGGAATGCTAGGATGCTTGAGTTGGAAGGTATTTTAGCATCAGTTGGACCCTTGCTTATGTATTATATAGGAACAATGAAATGAAGCCCAGGAAAGCTCAACTTACCTTGAAGGAGAGGGTTTTGTGAATGGTGCTCAGAGTGGACATATGGCTATAAAGTGTGACTAGGACCATACTTCACTACAGTAGGACTTTTGTAAGTTGACCACCCAAGAGATGTAACAGATTGGTCAACAGAGAGAGGTGATGAACATGAGGAACTAGGCCTACTGTACTGATAACTACATGTGGTGCATGTCTGGTCTATGAAAAGTAGGTCAGCTTAATGAGGTAGTCGATGTTGAGAGGTGGTCACCTATGGTGGGTCTGTTAAAATTAGGTCTACTTAAGGAGGTGGTTAACTATGCAGGTTCTACCATATGTAGGCCTCATAAGACTGAGCTAAGCAAGCCCATTAAACCTCATCAAATGAACACCATTGTCAGGGATGGCAGGAAATGCCATGTCTCGTTTGGGCAGGGGCTGCATCAGGCAGGGGCTTTGGACTTTATCCTCAACTATTCTATTCGTGTGAACTATGTTATTTTTTCCTATGGAGCAGTTTTCCTATTTTTGCATTTCTCCATCTGTTTTATCCTCTCCTACCAAATATGCACTTTTGGAGCTGATTGAAAAAAAAAAAAGCCAAAATCAGGTGTGTGCCATGGAGGCCCTGACATTATCAATACCATGATTTATTCATCATCACAACCTCCTGAGCTCAAAGCCAGCAGCCGGTCATTCTCTTGTTCTCCTTACACAGCCTGTTGAGACAGCCCAGAGATATTTATCCTCCTATCCAGATCACGTGCAAGGAAGTATTAGCACAGAAGTTGATTGCTTACCAAGAGACACCTGAATAACTAAACAAACCGACCCAGAAATCTCTTTGAGACACTGAGAGTCAGTCCCGAGCCTGTTACCTCCCTTTGGAGTCTGCACTGCATCCCAGCAGGCTCATCACAGCCAGAGTGAGGGAACAGGGCTTCTCACACAGAGAATGGAATTCTGCTGTTCGAATGGCTATGATTTTACTTATTTATTTATTTAGGGAGAATAAATTCAATTTTTTTTATTAAATCATAAACACACAGATCATGTATATATTAATGCATTTATGGGGTACATTGTGCTGATTTCATATAGACATCACACTGGTTAATATATACCCCGTCTCATTTACTTAATTACTGTGTTAAGACATTTATACTCTATATTAGTAGATCCGACAAGTACTCTTGCATGATGCACCATAGCTATGATCCCACCATTCTCCCTCCCTTGATATGACCTCCCCCCTCTCTTCCCCCCGCTCCTTCATCTTGGGCCATAGTTGTGATCTATTCTTCATATGAAAATGCGAGCAATTGTAAATTGGTTTCATAACAGTACTGACTACATGGGATATTTTTTCAGCTATTCTTGAGATACTTTACGAAGTAGGTTATATTCCAGCTCTATCCATGTAAATATAAAAGAGGTAAAGTCTCCATCTTTTTTAAGGCTGCATAATATTCTATGGTATACATTTACCACAATTTATTAATCCATTCATGGGTCACTGGGCACCTAGGCTTCTTCCATGACATGGCTATTATGAACTGAGCTGCAATGAACAATCTGGTGCAAATATCTTTGTCATAAAGTGATTTTTGGTCTTTTGGATATACACCGAGTAGAGGAATTGCAGGATCAAATGGCAGGTCTACTTTTAGATCCCTGAGTATTCTCCATACTTCCTTCCAAAAGGGACGTATTAGCTTGCACTCCCACCAACAGTGCAGAAGTGTTCCCTTTTCTCCACATCCATGCCAACATCTGTAGTTTGGGGATTTGTTATATAAGCCACTCTTATGGGAGTTAGATGATATCTCAAAGTGGTTTTGATTTGCATTTCTCTGATGATTAAAAATGATGAGCATTTTTTCATGTGTCTGTAGGCCATATGCCTATCTTCTTCAGAGAAGCTTCTGTTCAAGTCTCTTGTCCACAATGAAATGGTATTACTTGTTCTTTTCTAATTAATAAGTTTGAGTTCTCTGTGGATTATGGTTATCAAACCTTTGTCAGAAGCATAACCTGCAAGTATCCTCTCCCATTCTGAGGGCTCTCTCCTTGCTTTACTTACTGTGTTCTTGGCTGTGCAGAAGCTTTTTAGTGTGATCAAATCCCAGTAATGTATTCTTGGTGTTGCTTCAATTGCCCAGGGGGTTATCCTCATAAAGTATTCTCCCAGGCCAATTTCTTCAAGTGTTTCTCCTGCACTCTCTCCAAGGAT
>CAUYQV010062663.1:0-35707 GCA_963574575.1 Galagoides demidoff
GCTGAACTGAATATTGGAGAAACATTATTTTGACTCGTAGCAAGAAAACCAAATTGAAAGTGATAAGGGCCTGCACTAGGTGGCAGGAGAGCATTTAAAAGCCCAATAAACTATGAACAGACCAGATAACAGGAAAAAAAAAATACAAAAATGTAAGTTTTCAACTCTGGCTGAGAAAATAATGGTACCAACAACAAGCAGTTAAGAAACTCGGCAAGACTGTTGGTGGAAGACTTTCCCTTCAATACCTATGCAGAATTCCTGGCAAATAACGGCAAACATTTGAGCCTTCTTCAATGCTGTTACAGATCATTCTTAATTTCACTCCTCCTACTTGTTTCACCACCGGGACAAGAGCATCCTCATGTTTTCTTGATCTTGCTTCCTTAGAAACAGTCTAGTGGGGAGAAGACTATGAAGGGGGGTACTACGGAATTAGAAACTAAGGTTTTGAACTTCCAGGACTTTGCCTAAATTGCCTTTTTCCTTCTCTGGCGAATAAGGAGACCCTTACTTCACCTTTCTCCCCAATTTTAAAACTAGAGAGCCTTTCCAGAACAACACAGAGAGGTTTTAAGCAGACGCAAGCCTCCACACCGAAGGTGCTCGTACAATTCTGGTACCCAGATTCTTAAGATTTTTCCCAAAGTCAACTTATTAGCCTCTTGCACCAGCATAGCAGTGGCTTCAAGTGTTCTTAGTCATGGGGGCAATCTTTTCAAGGACCCATCAAGTTGTTTAGAGAGATAAACAACTAGTCTTGCCCAGGATGCTATGTTCTGGGTGAACAGTCTCTTGGCTGTTCTATTTCTTCCTCATACCTATAGTTCAAAAGGCTTGGCCAGGTCAGGGAGGCCTAGCACCAGGGCTGCCCACAGTCTTTCCTTTAGCCTCTTGAAGGCTTTTGGTTATTTGGATTTCTACTCAATTGGCCCGGTCTCTACCTCTCAGTAACTTCATACAATGGTTTGGCCAGTCTGTATGTTTCACACAGTCTTTCACAGAAATCCCTAGGGCTTTCATCTGGCTTCTGCATGACTTCAGCCACACTGAATACATTTGTGGCTTTCTGGCTTTTCTATACTGACAGGGATAAAGTCAAGGTTGGGTTCAGCATATGAGAATGAAACCATTTATCAGTCACCTACGAATATCACAAGTTCTGGATTTTGAGGCTAATGTTCACACAATGACTACATTAGTATTCCTATTTACAGACTTAGCACAGATCTTAAGATAATACCTAGCTTTAAGAGTCTCTACAGAACTGATCAAGTGAATATTAAAGTTTCAATTTTTCCTAAGGTATCTATATAGACCCATCAGATAGCATTTAATACTGTACAAATTTTCCAGTGTGGCCAATAGTCATCCTTTGTTGAGCCTTAAGGCTTCAGAGCAAATATAACTACTGTATACAATTCTATATTCATTAGCTAGTCTCTTAGTCTCATTTAACAGATTAGTTTAGTAAAACAGGTATGTCTCATTTTATGAGCTGGCACTACAGAGAGGTTGGAATCTAATACAGGTGGGCCACATCTTTTTTCCCTTTTGAACCATTTTTCTCTAATTTCTCACTTTATTCTCTAAAATCAAATTATAGAAGAACTAATTTAATTGTCAAAATAAACTGTACTTTCAGTATACTGGGTCTGATTTTCTGCACAAAGTGCAGCAAGAATAATTATTAGTCATCTAGGCTTTTCTTCCTTTTAAAATTGGTTTTGCAGGAACCTTTTATAAGGAATCTCAGGTTGGACTTGAATGCCTTCCATGAGCCCAGATTTCATCTGTGCCATTAGATACCTGTATGCATTGGGTAAATTCCTCTTCTCTTAAGGTCCCCAAGCACATTGTGATTGCTGAACATGTCAGAAAGTCACATTTTTTACTCAGTGCAGATCAGGAAATGTTATTGGCATCTGGTTAGTCTTTCCAATGGGCTTTTTTTATTGGACTTATAAAGTCAACCTTAATTCCTCAATGCAGTCTGGACACCTCAGAAAATGCAATTCCAGCCAAATCCTTGATAAAATAACCAGTGCCTTCATTATGTCCTGTAGAACAAAACAGATTATTTATTTATTTTTTGAGACAGAGTCTCACTATGTCACCCTTGGTAGAGTACCATGACATCACAGCTTGCAGCAACCTCAAATTCTTGGACTTAACTCTTTCTCTTGCCTCAGTCTCTCAAGTAGCTGGGACTACAGGTGCCCGCCACAACACCCAGGTATTTTTGGTTGTTGTTGCAGTTGTCATTGTTGTTTAGAAGGCCTGGTCTGGGTTCAAACCTGCATGCCTTGGTGTATGTGGCTGGTGCCTTAACCACTGAGTTATGGGCACTGAGCCAAGAAAAAAGATTCTTATTGAACTTATGCAAATACATTGCCAGAAATTAAGAATACTTACAAATGGCTTTCAAATCCTGGAGAAATCAAGGAGAGAGAAAAAAATAAATGTTTCAAATTCTGCCTGTAAGTACCTACATTATGGAAAGCTACAAACAACTCAAGAGACAGAAAATAGTTTTCTTGATGTCTGGAAAACAGAACACAGAATCATCAATGTTTCCAACAAAAAGCCATATAACTAATCAGCTTGGTTTCATGTAACTGATTTCTGTTCTGTTTGAAGTTAGGTTAGTAATACTCATGGAATGTTAGCTTCCTAATTAAAGTCCTAGAAGTTTGCTTTTAGCCTGATGATATTTAATTTCCAAAGACATCAGAAATTTGAATTTGAGGGAATTCGCCAGCCTTTCCTAATATTTTCCTTGAAGGAGAAACTTTGGACTCAGCCACTTACAAAAAAACACTTTCTGAGATGAATTAAAATTATTACTGACAACATTCACTAAGACAGACCAATATTTTATAATATTGGAACATACATATATAAACATAATCCACAAAAAATTAACCACCATTTCACATTTGACAACATTTCCTATACATTTTTAACATACCAAATAAGACTAATATGTCTTTCTCAGATTTCAAGTGGTCTTAATATTTCAAAAAGACAAAACTTAGAGTTTTGATTTTGGAAGGCTTGTCAAATATCAACGACTTAACACATTTGTTCTTTCAAGCCCAAAGGATTTCAAGCCCAAAGACTCTAAAGGCAATACTGAATAGTCAACTGGATCACATGCAAATTCCTTCACAAGTTTTCTTTTATGAGTTTTATTTAACCCTCACAGACAACTTACAAACATTCTAAACCTCCTTTCCTTTTTGCCCTGCCTTTCATTTTCTTAAATAACCAGTCTGTTTTAGAACAAAATTTACCACACAAGATACTTTCTTACATAATGCAATTTTCCTTTCTGTTTTATTTCTCTTACTCTCAAAAAACTATTTTTCACAAAATAAGATTGCCAGTGTACTCTTGGGGTCTCCTTGAGAAGACCTCTGTTCTCCTAGACCTTACCCTTCCTGGGTATCCTCTCTCAGAATGAATTTTCAGAATTGTCCTAAATTAAATGACAACCCCTAAGGTTATTTTTCTGTTTTGTTTAAATCATGGGCTCAGGATGATAGCTGTAGAGGCTATGTGATCATTTCACAATCTTTCACTAGTTTCAGTATGGCCTATATATTCTTTATTTTATTTATTTATTTTTGTCTTTTGGCTTTGAAGAAACTCTATACACCTAAGAGTATGTTATAGATCTTTACTTAAGGGCTTCAAGTAACACTTAATATATTCAGCATAAGTAAAATACTTTTGTTCTGTGTATTACAGCAAAATGTCATCAGAAGAAATTAGATTCCAGAAAGAATCCTAAAACAAGAAACTCATTGTTTTTCTTGAATTTTATTAATGTCTTCAGTTTGTGTATCCTTTAAAATGAGACATGTGCTTTAAAAAGCATTCTTATAACATAAATAGACCAAGGAACAGTTCAGTAATTGATCCCTAAAACATGCACATCATTTTTATACAGGTGTGTATAAGAAAGGGAAATAAGTTTTAAGTTTTTTTCTTTGGGTTAAAAACATTTGGAAAATATTATTCAGGAAGTCCAAATGTTTTTCTGGAACAAATGTATTTCCTTGAAAGCAAATATTAATATAATTAAAAGACATTAGTGTTGATAAAGAAGATTAAAAATGTTTGTGCTATGCATCATCAACAAGAAAATAATTCCAGTATGCCTAAGGTATATGTCAAATAAATGAATCAGGTAGCATGAATTGAAAGCTTTAGATGGAATAATAGGTACTTGGGTCAGATTATGGGTAACATATATTCAAGGCACATGACTAAGCTAAACAGGTGGCAAGATTCTACAGACCAATTGTTCTTTCACTGGGAAAAAGTAAAATGTAACATAATTTCCTCTTAATGGCTCTTACTGACAAATAAATATAATTAAATTAAGGGCAGCAAATCTCTTCCTTTCAGATACACACCAAAAGTACACACTAGATAACAGATGCCAGAATAGCTGAAATAGTATGACTAGAATTCAGTTTTCTTACACTGTAATTAAATGGATGTTAAATTATATTGTTTCTATAAATCATACTGTCTATTCTCGTTCAACTTTCACAAAAGAATTCTTCAAAACCAGGCATATTAAAGAATTTATTAAACCACAAAGGGTGCTCAAACTATTGTTTAACAGAAGTCAAACCCAAATTCTGGAGTTGACTGCTGACTGTATTCAGTTTGTGCTTTTCCCAGAATGGAAAAATTTTTCCACATTACCTCCCTTTGTACAGCTAAAAACAGTAGCACATCTACTGTGGTACCCTTCTTTATCTTTGGTGAGTCAGAGGAATTTGCCTCCCCATCTCTTCCACCTCTTCTATTAACAACACAATTACCCTAAATATCCACAGAAGAAAAAGGAATACGTAAAAAAGCCTCAAACTTCAACATACTTAAACCATCTTCTCAAAACAACTATAATGAGGAAACAGGATATCAAACTATCCACTGTATTGAGAATGATTAGCACACTCAACTTTAGTCCAAAAAGTAAGGATTAGGACAGGGATAATTCTGTGTATTTTTAATGGGCTACTAAACTGTCCCCCATTTGAGTGAAATAACAATGTTTCATACTTTACCTGTCTGAATTTCAAGCAGCACCAACAATTTAATTACAATTCCAAAAATAAACAATTATTCTCAATTCCTATTGTTTCGAAACACCTAAAACTCTTCAATAACAAAAGACATTAAGATGAGATGTTAGCAATGCTACCTGTCTCTTGAATACTTTTGTGTGCATATACAAAGTTCCTACATAGTTTTAGTAGATAGCTCAAAAGACTGGTGGTTTCTACCTTGGTGACAGATTTGCACAATTAAAAACAAAATGTTTTTCTAAGTAAATGACAGTAATTAACAAACCAATAAACAAAGGCCCCCTTTAAGGCTACTGTTACAATGAATGGTTCAATCTGACATTCACTGGAATAAAAGTTGATAGGACAAAGATAAACCTGTAGGCATAGAAAAGATTTAAAAAAAAGAAAAAGTGAGAAGAGGGTTGAAGAGACTGGCAGACACTATCTGTCAGTACCAAAAGGTTTGAGTCACACAGATTGCTTTTAACTTCTTGTTCTTTCATATCATTGGTTAATTACTTTTTCTTGCTTATTTCTTCACACACAGTTTGGCCATGTAAATCCGCCACAGAGAGGTGATACAATAATATAGATGAACACCTGGATAGAGGAGGAAGCCCATTTTATTTTTTAATCTATTATGTGATCACAAATAATATGTAAAGGAAAGTAAAGCCCTATTAAGAAATATTTATGGTTCCATTACAACACACTAATCAAATATATTCAAAGACAAAGGTGGAGTTAAAATTAACCTTTGTAATAAAACTCTCACCCACTTGAATTCTACTATGTTTTCTTCAGTCAGAGAGAAAACTCTTCATTGGTAAGTAGGCAGATTTGAGGCTATATGAGTAACTCTTACAGATGTATCGTTAATAAGCTGTAACACCACAAATATCGTAGAAACTCTATAGCTGACCACCTCCCTACACTGACCACTTTCTTAGGTTGACCTAACATTTATAGACTGGTCACCTGACAGAGGTTCTACTGTAACCATAATTCTCTTGATGTATGATTTGATTAACTGTATTTTTAGATTTTGAATATGGATTTAATTTTTCCTTATCATGATAGGAATATATGAAAAAAGCATGAGTGGAGACTATATATCTACTCATGAGCAAGAATGCTGCTATAAACTGTTTGGTGGATAATGACACGATAACTGATTATCAAATCAAAGAAATTCATATGATCCAAGTAATACTACAAAACTGCTGGTTCTGTTACAAATGTGTTAGTTTTTTAGTTGTAGTATTGTAATTTTAAATTATGATATTATGAAGTCTCTACTTGTTTACATTATTACATTCCAAAAAATAGATTTATTTTGAGCATTAGGTTCACTGCATTAAGTTAGTCATCTTATTTGATTTAAATTACGACTTTTTAAAATCTTTAACTGATTAATTTCATTACTTACATGCTTGGAAAAATGCATTTATGAATTCCATACCCCCTACCCTCCTCTAAAAGGAGAGGATTTTGTCTTACTTCTTGACAATATTGCTGGGATTGGGGGGATTATGGCAAATTATGGTTATTAAATAGGTTAGGCTACCCATATCATATTCATACATATAATCCATAAATGTGAAGTTTACCAACTTGAAGTAAACTTAATTATTTGCTACAGCTAAAATATAAATATTTTCAAGCTGAAGTACAGTACATTAGGTGACAACACTTTTTGGCAAAGATTGATACTGCACTTAGAGTAGTGCTCTGCATGTAGTAAGTAGTGAGTAACTATAATCTGAATTTAACAATAATTCAGCTGTATAAGTCAATCTAAATTACAAAACCAAAGAATAAGAAAGAAGGTAATGTCAGAAACTTTGAATGTGCCTTAAGAGTGAGGATCTTGGGCAAAGAAACATTCAAGAGTGTGGTAGCTGTTTTTAGTATAGAATTTATAGATCTATGACTACTATTCTCTTGAATAATAAATCCAGCTCTCTAAGATAGAGTAAACTTAAGTAGAGGTTGAGAAGTGGATCACAGTTGGAGGCATCTGCTTCTTTCGAGGATGGGGAAGAAACACAGCTTTACCTAGCCATTAAACAGGGTAAAGCACCCCCCACCTTTAGTAATAGTTCTCAAATCTCTTTACACTTAAAAATTACTGAGGACTTCAAATAGCTCTTGCTTAGAGAGATTATAACTACTAACATTTACCATATTAAAAATTAAAAACAATTTTTTTGAAGGGAAAATTATTTCATTCTTTAGCCACAATTACTTACTAAAGTGATATATGCAGAACTTAAGTACTGGAATCCGATTGAATACAGCCACCCTCATTTCCTGGTCCACATTGACTTTTGTATGGATCTTGCATTTTGTAAAACACATAATTTAAAAATTATAATAAACCCATTATATATAAAAATAAGATACTGAAAATAAGTATATTTCTGTAGGGTCAATTTTATGTCTCTTTACATATACTAATTCTCCAAAGGAAAGAGGGATTTAAGTACACATCATATTTCATATTAACTTCATAGGAAAGCTACAGCTTGGTCATGTGTTTCACCATTAAAAGATATCTGTAGCTCATTTCAGAATGTTTCATTGAGAAACAATTCCAATACCTAATTTAGCAAAGATTGAAAAAAATAAAATCTGTATGGAAGGGACAAAAACTTACAATTGATACGATGATGATGATGATAGTAAGCTTGAGATTCTTCATACACATGGCTCGGGCAAGATTCCTGCTGGTAGTTTTAAAGGTGACAGACTAAAAAAAGATCATAAATTGTTTAGTCTTTTGGATATATACCTAGTAGAGGAATTGCAGGATCAAATGGTAGGTCTACATTTAGATCCCTGAGTGTTCTCTTAATAAATTATGGTATATGTATACCATGGAGTACTATGTAGCATTAAAAAAGATGGAGACTTTACCTCTTTTATGTTTACATGGATGGACCTGGAAAATATTATTCTTAGTAAAGTATCTCGGGAATGGAAAAACCAATATCCAATGTATTCAATACTACTATAAAACCAATTTATAATCACTCACACTTTTACATGAGAGATGAATCACAACTATAGCCCAGGATGAAGGAGGGAAGGGGAGGAAGACGGGAAGGGAGGGGGGGTGGTTCGATAGAGGGAGGGTTAATGGTAGGACCACACCTATGGAGCATATTGCAAGGGTATGAGTCAAATCTATCAAGTATTAAAAACAAATGTCTTAACACTGTGATTAAGTAAATGAGGTGAAAGCTATGTTAATTAGTAGGATGTAAGCACTCCAATTTGTGCAAATAATCAACACAATGAATCCCACAAAGGCATAAATGTACTCATTATCTATGTATATATGACCTAATAAAATAATAAATAAATAGTTTAATCCCTGGCACTGACGCAAGGGTCCTCAAACTTTTTAAACAGGGGGCCAGTTCACTGTCCCTCAGACCGTTCGAGGGCGAGTCTGCGGGCCCCGGGAAGAGTTGGCTGCTAAGCAGGATAGGCAGCAGTGGCAAAAACACCTGGCAGGTTGGATAAATGTCCCCGGTGGGCTGCATGTGGCCTGCGGGCTGTAGTTTGAGGACCCCTGGCCGAATGCTGTATAGTAATACTCTTCAAAAATTTTACTTTCATTAATCATTTTTATAAAGTCCCAATGCTCTTTACATCTTCCTTCTCTTAATAAATAGAGACTGGCCATTCATACCACTAGTTCCGCAAAGTAGGATTCTACCAGGCCTATCATGAGCAGTATAAGCCTACTGATAAGCTTCCTTCTTTTTTCTTCTGCAATGTAGCAACGCACGTGATATATTGAACACCAGAAATGCTTCTTTCCATAAGTAGAAAAGTATTTTCCTCTCTATACTTTTAAAAACAAAGGCTCTTTCTAAGTCAGCTTGCTGCAAGCACATTTCCCTATTATGTGTATTATAATTCTGGAGCTTTGAGCCATAAAACCCTATTTGATTTCCATAGGAAGATATGTATTTGCTTGTGTGAGAGCCAAAACCCATAGAACCTCATTCCTTTAGTTACTCATTTTAGTTTGCATCATCATTCACTCAGGATTAATCTAACCATTCCCACCAGGACACAAACAGTTTAAAACGAAAAGGCAAATAAACAAGCTAAGCAACCAAACTTGCTAATAACCTAGCAATTCCACTTGAGTTATATATACCTAACAGAGACATACAAAAATGTTTTTAACAGTACAACTTTTCATACCTCAAAGTGGCAACTACCCAAATGCCCATCGGAGGGGCTCCAAAGTAGTTTAGAGACATCTCATAGCCACTCTCAGTAAAGTCAGGGAAAAGAGTCTCCAGCGGCCTCCATCTGGATTGCCCCACCCAGAAACAAGATTGCAATGGCACAGCAAGAAAGTGTGTGCAACGGTGAGCAGTGACCCCAGAACAGAACATGCACATGGAATCTCTGGGTGATTCAGGCCCCTGAAGATTCTCCTCCACCCACCCCACGGCATCCTATAGGGGTGGACTGGGGATCAGACTGAAATTTGGGAGGACCTGTCCCTCCAGGCGTGGAGTGTGGCATGAAACAAGTAGGTACTGAGGTCCCCCAGGATTGTTGGGGGCATCCAAACCTACCCCAGGGTAGAGGATGGAGAGACCACATTTTGCGTCTTTGGGACTGGACTGGAGCAGGAGGCTGGAGCTTAGGAACTCACAGGAGCTTGCTCAGGGACACCTGGCTACTGGGTACCTACTGGGCACACACTAGGTACCCAACAACCCTGGGAGAGCTGCAGGGCAGGAGGAGAGGCTGAACCCTTGAGCCAGCTGGTACCCCACAGGCCCAGTCTAGAGCAACCTCCCAAGGTCCCAACCCAGACAAGCTCTGACTCTGCATTCTGTGCTGACTCTCAGGGAGACATGGAGTAGGGCACAACCTGCTTCCTACCCAGACCCCTGTGGCCGTGGGGAGCTGTGTGGATGGCAGAGGAGTCGCCCCCAAAGTCTGGTATAAGCTTCAGGCTTTTGGCTCCCCTGCCCTATGGCATTCAACTCTTGTACAGCTCCCACACTCAGATTAGAATTAAAAAATCAGGAAAAAATGAGACTGTGTGTCCATGGCAACTAGCTAGTAGCCTCCTGCCCCCACCACATCCAGAAGTGGATGTAGTTTTGTTTTTTTAAACCCAGGAGTGCCACAAAGTGTCATTTGAAAACAATTTTTTCCTAATCCTAGAATGCCACCTGGTGTTCATGCAACATATTTTCTAAATTTTTTTTTTTCATTTTTTCCTATTATGGGTTCTCTTGCCCTTTATTCTCTTTTCTTCCCTTTTTTGGGGTTATTTTTCTACTTTTCTCATCTTTCTCTCATAAATACCTTAAACAACAAAAAAGATTTCTTGTTCCTTTGGTGTGTTTTATTTTGTTCTTTTTTGTTTGTTTGTTTCTTGGACAGACTTGTTCTGAGGCATCACATTACCAGGCTGCACAGTGGTGGCCTTGAACCCCTGGGTTTGGGCAACCCTCCTGCTTTAGCCTCCAGAGGGGCTATGACTGCAGGTACTCACCATGGCAAACACTTAATTTTTCTAATTTTGTGGAGGCAGAGGGTCTCACTTTTGTTCAGGGTGGCCAGAAGTACCTAACCTCAGGTGATCCTCCTACCCTGGCCTCCCAGAGAGCTAGGATTGCAGGTATGGGTCACCACACCTAGCCTATAACCATTATTATTACTGTTTTCCTATTTCTCTCATCTCTATTTCAAAAAATTACTTATTTACATTTTTTACCTTCTTGCTCTCTTTTCTCCCTTTAATCCCTGTACCAAAAGGCCACTTCAGCATCAAAGCAGAGAGACAAGGAATATTAAGGATAAGGAGAAAGTAAGTGAAGTGAGTAGGGGAAATAAAAAGAATAAGTAAAAAGAATAAGAAAAAAAAACACACATGAGGAGGAACCAAAAAAAAAAAATTCTGGCAACATGAAAAACCAGAACAGATCACCCCCTTCAAAGGATCATGATACAGCTACCACAGATAATACCACATATAAAGAAATGATGGAGATGACAGAAAGGGGTTTTAGAGTATTGATGGTAAAAATAATTAAGGGAATTGATTGGAAAATGGAAAACTACCAAAAGGAAATCCAAAAATTGACACAAGAAATGAATCAAAGACATGCTAGAATCAGAAAGAACATATCAGAACATAAGGAACTGAAGGAGTCATTCAGGGAATTGCAAATGCAGGATAAAATTTCACTAACAGATTAAACCCTGGGAAAGAAAGAATCTCAGAGCTTGAAGACAAAAGCTCTTGAGGTAACTCAGTTATTTAAAGAAACAGAAAAGAAGAGGGCAAAAGCAGAACAATCTCTTATAGAATTATGGTACTTCACAAAGTGTATAAACATAAGAATAGGTATCCCTGAAGGGGAAAAAAGATCCAAAAGCATGGAGGTCCGACTGGAAGTTATAACTGAAAATTTCCCAAAGATTCTGACACACTCCTTTTAGATGATATTGAACCCCAGTTCATCTCAACACAAACATAGCATCTCCTAGAAACACTGTAATGAATCTGGCCGAGATCAAAAAGAAAGAGAAAATTCTTCAAGCAGCCAGGAGTAGGTACCAACTGACCTTACAAGGAAC
Organism: Galagoides demidoff; assembly: GCA_963574575.1. Lineage (NCBI taxonomy): Eukaryota > Metazoa > Chordata > Mammalia > Primates > Galagidae > Galagoides > Galagoides demidoff. The sequence continues at coordinate 11,721 of CAUYQV010062663.1, forward strand.
GATCTATCAGGGTGGCAGTGGACTTCTCAGCTGAAATATTACAAACCAGAAGAGATTAGGCTTCAATTTACTCAGACAAAACAACTTCAAGCCTAGGATCCTGTATCATACCAAACCAAGTTTCATACTTGATGGAGAAATCAAATCTTTTACTGAAAAACAATCATTGAGGAAATTCACCGCTACAAGACCAGCTCTTCTACAAACATATACTACACACAGAGCATCACAGCGAACCACCAGCAAAGTAAAGACACCTGGAAACTAAAAGTCAAAGCCTAGCTTCCACAATTGCCCAAGGTGAGAGGTACAAGTCTAGTTTCAGTCTTCTACATGTGGTTAACCAGTTCTTCCAGCACCATTTATTAAATAGGATTCTTTTCCCCAGCATGTGCTTTTCATTGGTTTAGTTAAGATCATATGGTGACAAGTGGCCAGTTTCATATTTAGGTTCTCTATTCTATTTTTTTCTCCCTCAGTAGAGTGCTACGGCATCACAGGTCACAGCAACCTCAAACTCTAGGGCTCAAGTGATTCTCTTGCCTCAGCCTTCTGAGTAGCTGGGACTACAGTCATCTGCCACAACACCTGGCTATTTTTAGAGATGAGATATCACTCTTGCTCAGGCTCATCTCGAACCATGAGCTCAGGCAATCCACCCGCCTGGGTCTCCCACAGTGTTCTCTATTCTGTTCTAAAGATCTCTATTTCTATTTTTGTGCCAGTACCATACTGTTTTTTTTCTGAATAATTTTAACAACCATATTAGAACTGAAACAGAAAGTTGTATACATTTCAAAGATTTTATCTTACTAAACAATCCATTATTCCACTGCAGTTGTTACTTCAACAGCATTTTTGACTGACAGAATCCTTGGCATAATCAGATCTATCTCAGTTGATTTTTGGTAGTAAATCAGATTTTAGAGTTAGCCCAAATACCTTGGGAGTTGGTGACTATTCAAGGAATTTAGGCATTTAATATTTGTTTTGAGCTAGGCATGGTGGCTCACACCTATAATCCTAGCACTCTGGGAGGCTGAGGAGGGTGGATTTTGAGCTTAAGAGTTCTAGACCAGCTTGAGCAGGAGCAAGACCCTGTCTCTACTAAAAATAGAAAAGTTACCCAGGTGTTATGGCAGGCACCTGTAGTCCCAGCTACTCTGGAGGCTGATGCAAGAGGATCTCTTGAGCCAAAGAGTTTCAGGTTACTATGAGCTGTAACACCTGACTCTTTCTCAAAAAAAGAAATTGTTTTGTTTTAAAAGTAAAAGGTAAGTATGGATATATAATAATTAAACTGTTTTTCATACATGTCTTAAGAAATGTTCTAAGAATAAATTCACAAGAAGACTTCCAAAAATTTATCACATTCCTGACACAGTCTCCTAAAGTGACTTCTTATAATCACAAATACTACTTAAAAAAGAAAGTTTTGGTAGTTTTGTCTGAGAAAGACTCTTAATATCTATTAAATAGCTGTTTTAATCACTGTAGACCTGTAGAATAGACTGAAGTCTGGTAACATAATACCTCCAGATTTGTTTTTATTTCTTAGAATTATAGTGGCTATTCAGGGCTTTTTCTGGTTTCATATGAAATGAAGTATTATTTATTCAGGTTCTTCCAAGTATGACATTGGTGCCTTGATGGGGGTTGCATGAAATCTGTAGATGACTTTGGGTAGTATGGACATTTTAACAATGTTGATTCTTCCCAGCCATCAACATAGTATGTTCTTCCATTTGTTAATGTCTTCTTCTTTTTATTTTTCAGAGTTTCATAGTTATGTCTGTAGAGATCCTTCACATCTTTGTTAGGTATATTCTCAGGTATTTCCTTTTCTTTGAAGCTACTGTGAAGGGTTATTTATTGTGATTTTGATTTGATTCTCAACTTGACTGTTATTGGCATATATGAAAGCTAGTGATTTGTTGGCACTGATTTTATAACTAGAGACATTACTATATTCCTCAATCAATTCCAAGAGTCTTGTGGTTGAGTCCCTGGGGTTTTCTAACATATCCTTAGCAAAGACCAAGAGTTTGACCTTCTCTGTCCACAATTGAATACCCTTGATATCCTTCTCTTGCCTGATTGCATTGGCTAGAACTTCTAGCACTATGTTGAATAGTAGTAGCAATAGTGGACATCCTTATCTGGTTCTAGTTCTAAGTAGAAACACTTTCAGTTTTACTCTATTCAGTATATTGGCTCTGGGTTATCAAAAGATGGCTTCTATCAGTTAAGAAATGTGCCTTCTATGCCTATTTTCTTAAGTGTTCACATCAGAAAAGGATGCTAAATGTTGTCAAATGCTTTTTCTGTGTCTATTGAGAGGATCATATGGTCTTTGTTTTTGCTTCTGTTTATTTGACATATTAAATTTATGAATTTGTGTATGTTGAACCATTTCTGCATCTCTGAGATAAAGCCCATCAGATCATGATAAATTTTTAATGTGTAGCATATTCTGTTTGCTAGGATTTTATTGCCTATTTTTCATCAATATGTTAATGATATTGGCCTGCAGTTTTCCTTTTTTTTTGATCCTTTCCTGATTTTGGTATTAGGGTGATATTTGCTTTGTCTAAGGAGTTGGGGAGAGTAACTTCCTTTTCAATGTTATGGACTAGGTTTTGCAGTATAGGTACTAACTCGTCTTTGAAGGTTTGTAGAATTCTGGTGTCCATCTGGTCCAGGACATTTCTTAGTTGGAAGATTTTAAATTGTTCTTGTAATTTCAGTGCTTGATATCAGTGTGTTCATTTTTTTTTAATTCTTTCTGGTTGACTTCAGGAAGGTGGCATGATTTCAGGTATTGGTCCATTTCCTCCATGTTTTCAAATTTCTGGGCACAGAGTTTTTTGTACTAATCAGTGATGATCTTTTGTATCTCCATGGTATGTGTTGTCATTTCCCCTTTTGCATTTCTGACTGAGGTTATTAGAGACCTTACTTTTCTGTTTCTAATTAATCTGGACTAGGGTTTATCAATTTTATTAATCTTTTCAAAGAACCAACTTTTTGTTTTGTTGATCATCTGAGTGGTTCTTATGTTTTCAATTTCATATAATTCTGATCTAATTTTGGCTATTTCTTGTCTTCTGCTAGTTTTGAGATTGGATTTATCTTCCTTCTCCAGTTCCTTTTAGATGATTCATGTGGTTGTTGATTTGTTTTCTTTCTGTTTTCTGGATGTGGGCATTTAATGCTATAAATCTCGTAGGCCTGCCTTTGCGGTATCCTACAGGTTTTGATAGCTTGTGGGTTCATTTTTGTTTTGTTCACGATATCTAATGACTTCCTTCTTTATCTCCTTGACCTAGCTATTGTTCAGCATAAGATTGTTTAGTTTCTATGATTTTATGTAAGGATGAAGACTTTCATTAGCTTGTATTTCTACTTTTATCCCACAATGGTATGAAAGATATTAGTAATAATTTCTATTCTTCATAACTTATTGAGATTTCATTGTGCTCTAAGATATGATCAATTTTGGAGGATGATCCATGGGCTGATGAGAACAACATATAATCAATTTAATTGGGGTAGAATGTTCTATATATATCTGTTAAGCTCACCTGTTCTAAAGTCTTGTTTAATCCATTGCTTCTTCGTTTAGTATCGGCTTGGAGGATCTGTTCAGTTCTGTCAGAGGGGAGATGAAGTCTCCAGTTACTATGGTGTTGCAGGATACAATATTGTTCACATTGGTCAGGCTTCATTTTAAATGTCTGGAAGTATTTGAGTTGGGTGCATAGATACTTAGAATTGAAATGTCTTCTTGTACTGTTATCTTGATCAGTATACAGTGTCCATCTTTGACTGTCTTTATTTTTATTGTTTTAAATCCAATTGTATCAGCAAATAATATTGTGATTCTAGCTTTCTTCTGATTTCCATTTACCTGAAATATGGTTTTCCAACTATTCACCCTGAGTATTGTTTCATCCTTAGAGGTCAGATGTATTTCCTGAAGACACCTTATAGTTAGCTTGTGCCTTTTGATTCAGTCAGTCACTCTGTGTTCTTCAGTGGGGATTTCAAGCCATTTACATTTACTGAGAGAATTGATATGTAGGGTGGTGTTCTATTAGCCTTGTTTTGTGAAAGTCTGTTGCTTATTTTTTCACTTATGCCATTGTGGAAGCTAGGCTTTGTCCTTTAGTTTCTGAGAGTCTACTTTGCTGATGGTCCATTGTGATGGTCCGTGGGAAGAACAGCTCTCAGTGCTTCTTGAAGAGCTGGACTTACTGTGCAAATTTTCTCAATGCTTCCTTGTCAATAAGCATTCAAAGAGGCTTTTATTTCTCTGTCAAATATGAGACTTAGTTTAGCATGATACAGAATCCTGTGCTGGAAGTTGTTTTCTTTGAGAAGGTTAAAGGAAAATGACCATCCTCTTCTGGATTGAAAAATTTCTGTTGAAAAGTCTGCTGTCACTTGATGTTTTCCTCTTTGTATGTAAAAAGTTGCTTATGCTTGGCTGTTTGCTGAATTTTCTCTTTTATTTTGACTTTGGCCAAGTTAACTAAAATGTGTCTAGGAGAGTCATTTTCAACCAGTGTGTTATAACACACTCGTATGCCATGAAAAATTTTAAAGATTAATTAAATTACTTTTGAAAGAAGTTCAAAGCACATTAAGTATATTTATCTTTTTACTCTTTACTTTGATCAGCATAATTTAAGTGTGCTGTGGAAGTTTAACAATAGGCTCAAGTGTACTGTGAGATTTTAAAAAGGTTGAAAAACACTGGTGTAGGAAATGCTTTTTTGAACTGAGTCATCCTGGGTTTATGAATCTATCAAGTATCTGAATTTCTGGGTCTCTCACAATGCTTCAGAAATTCTGCACCATGATGTCTTGAAGTAGAGCTTCTATCCTTTTAGGACTCTCTTCTCACTCAGGAATCCCTATGATTTGTATGTTCATGCATTTCATATAGTCCCATATCTCTCTGAGAAAATGTTCTGCTTTTGCTCTCTTCTTTTGTGCCTCTTTGAATGCTAGGGTTAGTTCAAAGGTCTTGTCTTTGATTTCTGAGATTCTTTCTTCTCCATGTTCTGCTTTATTGCTGAGACTCTCTATTTTGCTTTGCATCTCCTTGAGTATCTCCTTCAATTCCTTAAGCTCTGTTATATCCTTCCTAATTATGTCCAGATCCTTGGTGACTTAGTCTTCAATTTCATTGATTTCTTGAGACAGTTTTTTTGGACTTCTTTCTAGATTTCCTTTTCCATCTTCTCTTCAATTCCATTCATCTTATTTGCTATCCATATTCTAAATTCTATTTCTGACATTTCAACAATTTCTCTATGGATATTTACAGCAGTATCTCCCTTATAAGCTCTTGGGGGATTTGATCTGCTCTGATTTTTCATGTTTCTAGGGATCTTCTGCTGATTATCTTTCCACATGTGTTTTCAATTTATTTATATATTATACTTTATAAGCTGGAATGTTAGGTTGTCCCTAAATTGTTACTGAGAGATATTCTAGTTAGGGTCCTTCAAGAAACATTCAGGAGACATGTTTAAAAACTAAAATTGGTGGGCTGAAGTCAGATCCAGAGGCCCCAGGATATAGAGATCACCATTCACCTTCAGCACTGACTGTTCAAATGAGCTGCTGCTTATACCTATAGCCCTTCCTGACACAGCCTCCAAAAGCTCCTTATGGGGCTGCAGTGTATGAGGGTCCCTGAGAACTGGCCTTGCTTTCTCCAAACTGTAGTGGAGCATGAGGTAGGACCTCCAGGATGTTCCTAGGCCAGAGGTGACTCCTTGATAGCGAGCCAAACTGTTCCAGGCAAAGTCCTAGCCCTGCCCACAAACCAATTCAAAAAGCCATTGTTTACACAAAAGACCCAACTGCAACATACTCAAAATGCCATTGCTTTCTTTTGCCTGTGGTTGGGCATGGAGAGTCTGCAGCTTGCTATACTGTTCCAGCTTAAGTGTGAGTCCTGCCTATAAACAAATTGAAAAGCTATAAATTAATTTTATAACAGGGCTGTGTACATTGGATACTTGTTTTTCCATTCTTGTGATACTTTGCTAAGAAGAACATTTTTATAGCTTTCATATAAAAGCTTTAACCTAATTATAGCCTAAGAATATGGGGAGGGGGAAGGGAAGGGAGGGGCGGGGGATGGATGGGTGGAGGGTGATTGGAGGGATCACCTCTATGCTTTATCTTACAGGGATACATGTGAATCTTTCTAAAAGTAGAATATAAATCTCTTAACACAATAGCTAAGAAAATGAAATAAAGGCTATGTTAACCAGTTTGATGAAAATATTTCAAATTGTATATGAAAACACCACACTGTACCCCATGATTGCATTAATGTACACAGCTATCATTTAATAAAAAAAAATCGAAAAAGCTATGGTTTTTGCTAAAGTCCCAGCCATAACAGATTTGAAATGCTGCAGCTTTCACCTGCAATTGGGGGAAGGAGAACTGCAACTTGTCATATGCTTCCCAGGATTTCTCAGAGCATGACTGTCCAAGGCCAGGTCTGCCCCTCTCCCAGAAGGCGGGAAGCTGGGACCAAACCTCCAGGAGGTGCCTGCTGGGTACTGATGCCAAACAGAGGTGCTTCCAGAGGGTAGGGAAAGTCTGCACCCCCCACTTGCAGAAGGGAGACTAAGGAGAGACCCTGCCTCCTCAAACTTAGTGCAGTTGAGCCACAGTTTCCTCTGTCAGTGGGGGTCAGGGCACAGTCAGGTCACCAGACCACACAATGGAGAGGTCCCTGCCAGACATGTTAGAGATGCAGGGCCTGTCTCCCCTTCCTCCCATGGCTACCTAAGGATTCTACCAGCTATTGACGAGAGAGATAGTGGCCTCTATAACCCTTGCTTCATTATTGCTATGGGCACTGGGTAGGGACCAAAGCTCCTTCACCTCTCTGGTGTCTGAGAGTGGGGAAACCCCTCCATGTTGTCTGGGCCCAGATAGCTCTGCAATTGGCCCAGGAATTTGGAAGCAGTCCTCTGCAGGAGACAGTCTTTCAGGCAACCAAAGAAAGAGGAGGGATGGGCTGTTGCTGGAAGGCTAAAGCCAAAATCACTCATTATTCTGCCAGGCAAGATGGCAAGCCAAAGGATACTCCTAGGTGCATGAAAGCTGGGATATTTTGTCCTTTGTGACAGCCTCCCATGGGGTGAGAGATCCTGTGTTTCACTGCTCACAGAGAGTCCCTGGGTATTCCCCCATTACCCTTCTATTCTCTGGGCTCCTCCAGCCTAGTCCACTCTTTATCTGTCCTCTATTCTATCCCTTATTCTTTCTCACCTTCATCTCTGCAGTTTGTCTCAGTTAGGCTATTGATCACCTTAATTTCTTCTCCTTGCAATCTACCTCCCCATTTCAACTTCTTTGAGTTCACTTCAATATAAATTTCCTCCTCGGTTTGGGAGCTCCTGACAAAAGCTGTCTCTAGCTGACCATCCTGCCCCATCCTCTGATAGGTTATCTGTTTCTAGGAATTTATCCTTTTCTTCTAAGTTACCAAATTTGTTGGCATTTATTTGCTGATAACAGTCTCTTATTATCCTTTTTATTTCTGTGGCATCTGTAATGTCTTATCTTCTATTTCTGATTTTATTTATTTGAGTCAAGAAGAATGAAGTATTTTCAAACAAAATTAAACAATGAATAGAAAGACTTATACACTGAAAACTATAAAACACTGCTGAAAGAAATTATAGCTGATCTAAATACATGGAAGGATATCCCATGTTCATGGATTGGAAGACATATACTATTAAGATGATACTATCCAAAGTGATCTACAGATTCAATGCAATCCCTATCAAAATACTAACAGTATTTTTTTGGTAGAAGAAGAAAAGCCCTTGTAAAAATTCAAATGGAACCTCAAAGGACTCCAAATAGCCAAGATAATCTTGAAAAAGCATGAAATTGAAATATTCACACTTTCTGATTTCAAAACTAACTAAAAAGCTAGATTAATCAAAACTGTGTAATACTGGTATAAGGATAGACATATAGACTATAGAACAGGATAGAGAGCCCAGAAATAAAAATTCATATATATGGTTGAATGATCTTCAGTAAGGGTGTCAAGAACACTCAAGGGGGAAAGGATAGTTTCTTCAAAAAATGGTGCTAGGAAACCAAACAGCCACATGCAAAAGAATGAAGGTGGACTCTTAAATATACTGTAAATAAAAATTAACTCAAGATCATTCAGAGACCAAAATGTAAGATCTAAATTATAAAACTCTTAGAAAAAAATAGGTAGAAAGCCTCATGAAAATGGAGTTGGAAATGATTTCTTGAAAATGACAGCAAATGCACAGAAATTAAAGAAAAAAAACAGATGAATTGAACTTACATTGAGAAACTTTTTTTTCTTTTTTGAGACAGAGTCTCACTTTGTTACCCTCAGTAGAATGCCGTGGCATCATAACTCATAGCAACCTCAAACTCTTGGGCTCAAGCAATTCTCTTGTCACAACCTCCTGAGTAACTGGGAGGCACCTGCCACAATGCCTGGTTATTTTTAGAGGTGAGGTGTCGCTCTAGCTCAGGCTAGTTTCCAACCTGTGAACTTAGGCAATTCACCCACCTCAGCCTCCCAGAGGATTACAGGTGTGAGGCACCATGCCTGGCCCGAGAAATGTTTTTATATCTTCCATGTGTCTCCTTAAACATGAGAATGCTTTTCTCTACCTTTTTGAATATGTGAAATACATTTATAATTGAAGTGTTTATTCTACTCATGTAATAAAATTTTTGATAGAGTTAGGTTTAAGTAACTATAGAAGAAAAGATAAGTCAACTTTAAGACACAATATAAACTATCCTAAATGAAACACAAAAGAGAAAAAAGATCAAAAAATACTAAAAATAAGAAAACCAGTGAGTTGTGGTACAACTTGAAGTGGCATAATATATAATATATATGTAACTGGAGTCCTAGATAGAGGAAAATATTTTCAGAATTTGATAAAAACTACAAATACACAGTTCAACAAACCCAAAGCTGAAGAAATATAAAAAAAAAAGAAATATAAAGAAAACTGTAACACTTCTCACCATCAAGTACATAAAAAAACTACATCAAATTATATTATAATCAAATTTCTTAAAACCAAGGATAAAGAGAAAATCTTAAAAGCATCCAGAGGGGGGAAAAAGACACATTATGTATGTAAGAATGACAAAAGAATTCTTGTCAGAAACAATGTATAAGACCAAGATGAACCATCTTTAACATATTAAAAGAATAAAGTTTTTTGACCTAGAATTCTATATTCAGTGGATATCTTTCATAAAAAAGGAAGTAAAACAAAACTTTACTTTCTTTTTTATAATTTTTTTGGTTTTTATTAAATCATAACTGCGTACATTGACGCATTTATGAGATTCAGTGTACTAATTTGATATACAATGTGAAATGCTTACATTGAACTAAGTAACACATCCACCACAATTATACTCTTTTCTTAATAGTTTTGAAATGTACCATTGCATCATGCAAATAAAACTTTTCAGACAAAAAAAAAAAGCTGACAGAATTCATTTCTAGCAGACATGTGCTATAAGAAATGTTAAAGGAAATGACACCAGATGGAAAAATGGATCTACACAAAAGAATTAAAAGCACCAAAAGGATACCTACATGGGTAAATAGAAAAGAATTTTCCTTATTTAAACCTCTCCAAATGATAATCAACTGTTTAAACAGCCATTGACGTATATTGGGTTCCATAGAGACAGCGCCAGGGCAAGTGAGAGCCAGACAGGCACTGGGCAACTCTGTGCCTCACTGAGGACAAATAACTAAACATGGGTAAAGGAGATCCAAAAAGCCGAGAGGCAAAATGTCATTACATGCATTCTTTGTGCAAACTTGTTTGTTGGGAGGAGCACAAGAAGCACTCAGATGCTTCAGTCAACTTCTCAGAGTTCTCTAAGAAGTGCTCAGACAGGTGGAAGACCATGTCTGATAAAGAGAAAGGAAAATCTGAAGATATGGCAAAGGTGGACAAGGCCCGTTATGAAAGAGAAAACCAGAGAAAACCTATATCCCTCCTAAAGGGGAAACAAAAAAGAAGTTCAAGGATCCCAATGCATCCAAGAGGCCTCCTTCAGTCTTTTTCTTGTTCTATTCTGAGTATCACCCCAAAATCAAAAGAGAACATCCCAGCCTATCCATTTGGTGATGTTGCAAAGAAGGTGGGAGAGATATAGAATACTATAGGTGACAAGCAGCTTAATGAAAAGAAGGCTGCAAAGCTGGAGGATAAATATGAAAAGGATATTGCTGCATACTGAGCTAAAAGAAAGTGTGATGCAGCAAAAAAGGGAATTGTCCAGGCTGAAAAAAGCAAGAAAAAGAAGGAAGAGGAGGAAGATGAAGAGGATGAAGAGGCAGATGAAGAAGATGACAATGAATAAATTGGTTCTAGTGCAGTTTTCTTCTTGTCTATAAAGCATTTAAACCCCCTATACACAACTTACTCTTTTTAAAGGAAAAAATTGAAATGTAAGGCTGTGTAAGATTTGTTTTTAAACTGTATAGTGTCTTTTTTTGTATAGCTAATACAATACTAAATGTGTCTTTAGATAGCCCTGTCCTGGTGGTATTTTCAATAGTCACTAATGTTGCCTGGTGCAGTATAAGGGTTGTAAATCGACAGGGAAATTTAAAGCAGGTTCTTGTTGGTGCACAGTACAAATTAGTTATATATGGGGATGGTAGTTTTTAATCTTCAGTTGTCTCTGATGCAGCTTATACGAAATAATTGTTGTTCTGTTAATACCACTCTGTAATTGCAAAAAAAAAAGTTGCACCTGTTTTGTTGACATTTTGAATGCTTCTAAGTAAATACAATTTTCTTTATTAAAAAATAACAACATATTTTGAGGTTTATAATATATGTATAAATAAAAGTATCACAACAATAGCATAAAGGACAGGAAAGAAAAATGAAAATACTGTTGTAAGGTTCTTATACTGTTCATGATGCAGAATAATACCACTTGAAGGTAAACTACAATTGTACTATAAACCATAAAGCAATCAGAAAGTAACAAAACAAAAAGCCACACCTAATAAACTGACAAAGGAGTTACAATGAAATAAAAAAAAAATTCTCAATTCAATGAAAGGCAGAAAAAGCAGAGAAGGAAACAAAGAATGGATGAGACAAACAGGAAACAAAAAGCACACAGAAGATTTTAAATATTGCCACAAACAAAACTCTAGGTCCAGTCTGCTTTCCTGGTGATGAATTCTTGAAAATATCTAAGAACAGATAATAATGACAGTGCCTAAACTCAGAGGATAAAGAGGTAACATTTCCCAATTTGTTTGATAAGCCCAGCATATCCCTGATACCAAAATCTAAAAAGAAAATAAATTACAGACCAATATCCCTTTTTATCATAAATGCAAAAAACTCTCTAATGAAACAATAGCAAATGAAATAAAGTGTGACATAAAAAGGATAATACACCATGACCTCACAGGAATGAAAAGCTGGTTTAACATTCAAAAATCAATGTAATTTACTATATTAACCGAACAAAAGAGAAAAAGCAAACAATACTCTATATAGATGGAGAAAAAGCATTTGATAAAATCTTGAATAAAATTCTTAAATGAGGAATTGACGGAAACTCTTACACCTGATAAGGGGTAGCTACAAAAAAAAAATCTATAGCTGACCACATACTTAACTAAGAAAATATCAATATTTTCCCAATAAGATAGTCAACAGGCAAGGACTGCTATTGTCCACCATTGTCACTTGTGTTCAATATTGCGTAGGTTTTAGACAGTGCAATAAGGCAATGAAAAGCAATAAAAGGCAGGAATCTACAAAAAAAGCCAACTAGAACTATTAAGTGAATTTTGCTAAGTTACAGGATACAAACAAGGCCAATATACATAGTACAATAACCAATTTTATTTCTATATACTTGCAATAAAGCATGTGCAAATGAAATTTTAAAACTTTTAAAAGAATAAAAAAAGCACAAAATTCTTAATGGTAAATTTAACAAAATATGTGTAAAACCTATACATCAAAAACTACAAAGCACTTCAGTTAAAACTTTTAAAAAACACTATGTTAAAGCAATGATATGCTATATTCATGCATAGACTCAATACTGTCAAGATACCAAGTCACCCGGCTCGAGGCCAGTAGCTCAGTGAGCAGGCCACTGGCCATATACACCAAAGCTGGCAGGTTCAAACCTGGCTTGGGCCTAGTAAACAACAATGACAACTGCAACCAAAAAATAGCCAGGCATTGTGGCGGGTGCCTATAGTCCCAGCTACTTGAGAGGCTGAGGCAAGAGAATTGCTTGGGCCCAAGAGTTTGAGGTTGCTGTGAGCTGTGAAGACTCAGCACTCTATCGAGGGCAACATAGTGAGACTCTGTCTCAAAAACACAACAACAAAAAAGGTATCAAGTCACCCTAAATTGACCTATATGTTAAATGAAGTGTCACAAAGATACAAGCTATCATGTGTGTGTTTTGAGAAATGGGAAATAACAAGTTATTCTAAATCATAAATAGAAATACAAAGTGTTAGGTTGGCCAAGATAATTCTATCTTAGATCTGAAAAAAACATTCTGTGAGACTCTGTTACAGGTAGTCATAACTCAGATACGGGAGGCATACTGCAGGCTTGTCACCTCCTTGCATTTGTCATCACAAACACAAAAAATGTGATTATACCACAAGCCTCTGACACCCTGATAAGAAGAGCCAGCCTGGAGAGTCCCAATAATGAGCTGCATGTCCTTGGCACCCTGATGAGAAAGACTTGTCTATAAAGCCAGCTGCTTTTTAGCTTGCCATAACTAGAACTGCCTCCCTCCCTAACACTGCTGACATCTTTTTAGATTTCAGTCCTCTTCCACCCAAGTGTCAAAATACACATTACTGCCATGTTACACTTTGGTTTTGAACGTTTTGCTCTCCTTTCAGTTTCTACCTATCATCTAGCGCTGAACGCCAGGGATGGGGCAAGTCCAAGAGTCTTCCACCTGCGTTTCCTCCCCCTCTTCTTCTCCCACCCACCCATTTGATATCTATCTGCTGGAATGAGGAGGGTACTTAATTGACAGTCACTGGCCAGGGTGCTCCCTGGTGTGGCCTGAAGGACCCCTCCTGTGCTGTTTACAGACAGCAGCCTGAAGGGGTAATGTCAAAGCTTTCACCTTATTCCTTCTCTTCACATTTTTCTGACACATTTTTGTCTTTCCAGGAGACTCCTTAGGACCTCCACCCAAATGAGGATAGATCAACACCACCAGATACCCAGACCTCCTAATGCTTTTCTCTTCACCTTCTCTACATCCACACCAGCATGCATATAATTCTGAGTGAGTCTTCCTTCTGGGCTTTTCCCGATCCAAGGTTCTGTTGTCCAATTTTCCTACCATCCAGAATGGTCCAAAAATCTGACCTCAGTCAAGAGACCTTCCAAGGTGCTTGCCTTTGGTTTTAGCAAGCCATCACAGGGGCACCTGACTAGCAGCTAACCACCATCAGTAGCATAAGGGAAAGGCAAGGACACTTGCCTTCTTCCTGATCTGCTCCCTTTTCCCTTATTGCTGGGGGCCCTTCAGGTCAATCCACCTACCCTCTCAATAAGAAATTCTCAGTCAAATATCCCCAGGACAATATCTTTAATTTGTCTCTTCCAAAATTTATAGGCCCGTGGGTTCACTCACGATCTCCACAGTAACAGTAAATGCTTAATTTAGAACTGCAATAAAATTTGACCCAAATATAAATTAGACAATCACTATCAATGTCTAGAAAATGGCACTTTCAATTTCAGTATTTTAACAGACCTTGACAATTTTGCCAGTGAAAAGAAAAGTGGTTTAAAGTCCCATATATAGGCCTTTTGTGTACTCAGAACACACCCTTCTCTTTATGACTCTTGTTCTCCCTCCCAAATCCTCCTCCTTCATTCCCACTGTCCATCCCTCTATTTCCTTCCCAACCTGAAAACCCCAAAAATCCTCTAGAAATCACATCCTTTGACTCAGCTGATCATTGGCCACCCCCTACTGCTTCCACTTCTGCGCTCCTTCCCCTTATGGACAAACAAGTCTGGAAAAAATAAATCCTACTCCCCCTCCAGGGGCTGATCCCAACCCCCCTTCCAATTTCTCTCCCTCTAACACCTGCTCCAGGGGTAACCATGGTCCCCGCTTACCAGACAATGCTCCTTTTCGCCCAGCCCCCTCTACTCCCCATTAGGAAAGTTGCTGGAGCAGAGGGCATTGTCAGAGTCCATGTTCTTTTTTCTTTGTTTGACCTGGACTTTCTGATCTACACACAGCCTTTTCTCACAGCCTTCGCTTTCCAGACAAGGTGTCTCTTTCAACTTCTTCCTTCCTCCTTTAGATCCTGACCCTAGGGAGGAACACTATCTTGACAGTGCACTTCATTTCCCAGTCGGCCCGAATATTTGGTATAAAATCAAAACACTTTCAAAGGAGCCTTAGATTCCACAAGCAAAATTTCAAACCTGGCCTTCAATGGTCTTTGATAGCCAGATGGAGACAGAGAGACATGGGGCAACAATAGGCCCTGGGAGCAGAAAAATTTTTCAAATGGTGGCTAACATTATCATGAAAATTTTTCAAAGACAGAGTTACACTGGAGGCTTGGAAAAGATGTCAAGAATGCACCATTGTACCCCATGATTACATTAATGTACACAGTTATGCTATAAGAAATAAAAGAAAAAGAAAACAGGAACAAAGGAAAAAAAAAAAGAATGCACCCTGCTTCCTCTGCAGCCACCTGGGTCTGGAGAGAAATGTCCCAGGCAGCAGAGCTTGCATCCAATGCTTGCAGAGCCTCCTGAGCCAGCATCCTCCACACTCACAGACCCTTTAGAACTGCTTCAGTCTCAACAGACAGACCCTGGCCTCAGAACATGCTCAACTTCATCATAATGGCATGGCTGAGCCTCAGGTAACTCTGTGCAGGTAAGTAAGCTGATTTTAATAATACCAGGGCCACTTCCTCTACTCTCCTTGAATTTCCAGTATCTCTGTTTCCCTCTCCTATTTCTATTGTTAGAGAGAAAGGTAAAATACAACCTCCTGTGTATTTCCATAACTTCTCTGCCTGCTGGGAGATCAACTCCAATTGCTCTACCTCATTGTTTGAATGAAATCTTAAAGTTAAGTCAAATACCTAACTCCTTTAACACTGCAAACTTCCTTTCTCAAACTCCTAAGAAAAACTCAACTGAGACGTTATAACCTTCTTTTTCTCTTTCTCTGAGTTTGGATATAAAAGTAATCAGTAAGTAGGGAAAGAAAGAGATGTAGAATGACATGGGTATGAAGATGATTTTTGGCAAAGAAGGATTAAAAAAAAGAAAATAATTTTATATAAAAAGGAATTTCATGTGAAAAGTTTTTGTTCTAAGATAACTGGTAGTTTTAGAAAGAAGCATGTCAAAAGATAGTTCATATAAGTTATAAAGTGTGTGAAGAGAATTTAGAAAGAATTTTGTATGTAATTAAGTTAGTTTTAATGAAAGAAGAATCTCTGGTTAAAACAAAAAAAATTCTCTGTTCTTGGTTTATAAATATTACATTTGAAGCCTCTAAGATTTATATTCCTACATATGCGTTTAAACTAACAAGTAGATGCATCAAAAGTTCAGAACTCAAAAAGTCAATCTGTCAGTATAGAGTTAAAATACAAAGTTTGTTAAATTATCTTTTTGTGTACTAAAAACTACGAATACTAAGTTATGGGTATCCTTAAGATAAGGTACCAGCACTCAACAGAAGATCCAAGGTCAGACACTCATTTGAAACTGAAGGGAAAAAAAAAGACCCTTTTTACTTTTTAAAAAAATTGTTTCAGGGCTCGGTGCATGTAGCTCAGTGTGTAGGGAGGGCACCGGCCACATACACTGAGGCTGGTGGTGGGTTCGAGCCTGGCCCGGGCCTGCTAGACAACAAGGACAACTGCAACAAAAAAATAGCCAGGCGTTGTGGCGGGAGCCTGTAGTCCCAGCCACTCAGGAGGCTGAGGCAAGAGAATCGCTTAAGCCCAAGAGTTTGAGGTTGCTGTAAGCTGTGACATCATGGCACTCTACTGAGGGTAACATAGTGAGACTCTGTCTCAAAAAAAAAAAAAAAAAAGAAATTGTTTTGGCTGCGCCTGTGGCTCAAGGAGTAGGGCACCATCCCCATATACTGGAGGTGGCAGGTTCAAACCCGCCCCAGTCAAAAACTGCAGAAAAAAAAATTGTTTCATGTTAATTTGAGGGTACAAAGAATTAGGTTACAATATTTGTACTTATTAGGTAGAATCCCTCTTATAATTGTGTCCCACCCCCAAGAGGTGTGCCATACACCCTAACATGGTGCCCATTAGTGGGAGCACACACATCCCCCTCTCCCCACTCCTTTGTTGCCCTGCCCGCCCACTTTGAATTGAGTTTTTCTCGTATGTGGGCGTGTATTAGATTGTCTACTGGCTTCATATTAGTTTTGAGTACACTGGATTCTTGCTTCTCCATTATTGTGATACTGTACTAAGAAGAATGCTTCTCAGCTTCATCTAGGTTAATATAAAAGATGTAAAGTCTCCCTCTTTGTTAATGGATGAATAGTACTCCATAGCATATATATACACCAGAGTTTGTTAATCCATTCCTGGGTTGATGGACATCTAGGTTGTTCCCATATCTTGGCAATTATAAATTGAGCTAGGATAAACAATCATGTTTAGTGCAAATGTCCTTACAATAAAATGAATTTTTTCTTCTGGGTACATGCATAGTAGTGGGATTGCAGGATCAAATGGAAAGTCTACTTTGAATTCCTTGAAGATTTTCCATACTTCCTTCCAAAGAGGCTATATTAGCTTGCAGTCCCACCAACAGAGTAAAAGTGTTCCCTTTTCTCCACATCCACGCCAGTATCTGCAGCTTTGAGACTTTGTGGTGTGGGCTCTTCTCACGGGGGTTCAGTGATATCTAAGGGTGGTTCTGATTTGCATTTCTCTGATGAACAGGGATGATGAAAATTTTTTCATATTTTGTTAACCATTGTCTCTCTTCCTCATAGAAGGTTCTGTTCATGTATCTTGCCCAGTGATAGATGGGATTGTTTGCTCTTTTTTTGTTGTTGATTAATTTGAGTTCTCCATAGATTCTAATTATCAACTCATCAAATTCATACCATGCAAGTCTCTTTTCCCATTCTGAAGGTTGTCTTTTTGCTTTACTTGTTGTATCCTTAGATGTTCAGAAGATTTTCAGCTTAAGTCCCATTTGTATTATTTTTGTTCTTATGATTTCTGTTAAGTTTTCATAAAACCTGTCCCCAGTATGACACCAAGAGTTTTCCCCACACTTCCAAGATTTTTATTGTTTCATGTCTTATATTTAAATCTTTTATCCATCTTGAGTCAATTTTTTTTTTTTTGAGACAGAGCCTCAAGCTATCCCCCTGGGTAGAGTGCCATGGCATCACAGCTCATAGCAACCTACAACTCCTGGGCTCAAGCGAGTCTCCTGCCTCCGCCTCCCAAGTAGCTAGGACCACAGGCGCCTGCCACAACGCCCGGCCATTTTTTGGTTGCAGCCATCATTGTTGTTTGGCAGGCCCGGGCTGGGGATTCGAACCCGCCACCTTAGGTGTAAGTGGCTGGCGCCTTAGCAGATTGAGCCACAGGCGCCAAGCCTTGAGTCAATTTTTATAAGTGGGAAAAGGTGCGAGGATCCTTTTTACTTTTAAAACACTAGCCACTTTTATTTCCTAATTGGCACTACTGTGTCTAGCTCTTCCAGAAGCTGGGCAAATTCTTAACAAATGAATTCTTTTAATTTACATTACATTTCAGAACTTAATTTCTTCCCTTCTATTTTTTACTAAAAAGTGGTCAGAAAGACACCAGACATTAGTTTATGTTTTCTGTTAAGAGGTCAAGCCTCTCACAGTTACCTTCCTGGTTAACTACTTGAGACGGCTAACTGCACTGGCCATGTGGAAACCTGTCTCTCAGCCAAGAAGATTCATCAAGCCCGTTATTTCAGAGTGGCCCCCTCCAACCAAGAAATTAGGTGTATCTCAAAACCTTCCACCCAAATCCCTAACCCCAAATCAGATAACTCTTTGACTACCCCAACAACAGCCAGGCTACAAGGCATCAAGATGCCCTTCTTGGGACATTTATATAATTTAATTTTATCTGTAATTCTAACCCTCCTCAGTCAGAAACCTTCTCACACTTCTCTAAAACCTTTACCTCCAGGAAGACTTCTTGAATTTTTCATAACAAGATTTAACTCTTTAGGTAAAACTGCCTTCTTCCTTACCTTAATATCCCCTTTAGCCCCTTTAAACTTCCCTGATGTTATACCTCAGTACTTACTAAACCCAATCAGTTTTTACTAAACTAATCTTCATTACCTCTATCTAAATGATAAATCATTTCAGTCCCTAGTTACACTTAAAACACATCCATCATACACTTAACCTACCACAAGAAGGGAGCCTCCTTCTCTGACTGAGAAGACAACCTGCTTAAGAAATTATCCCACCACTGGGCAGCACCTGTGGCTCAAGGAGTAGGGTGCTGGCCCCATAAAACAGAGGTGGTGGGGTCAAACCTGGCCCCGGCCCAAAAAAAAGCAAAAAAAAAAAAAAAGAAATTATCCCATCACTATAGCCAACAGGACAATAAAACTGTTCCAGACCTTTTCAGAAAACACCTACTCACACTCTTACACTGCAATCCCCATCTCTGGAATGGTAATATCAACCATAAACCTTCTCAACCCATCCCCCTTTTACATGACCCTCACTGGTCCTGGGCTCTTCCTGAACACCTTACCTCTACATCTTTACAACAATTTCCCACCCAACACTTTCCAACCCCCAAAGATAGATTATACTCTGTCACCTCTTGCCAATAGGTTATTTTTACAACCCATTTTCTTCTCAGAACCCATCCCCAACTTCAGTATATTCCTCCTCTTTCTTATCTTAGACCTAACATGCAGAAACCTTTCCCCTGAATCTACACACTCAGTTGTCCCCCACAAACAAATGGGCTAATCTCCCCTCTTGGGAGATCACTTGTCAATTACTTTTCTGTCTCAAGTAACAGACCAGGACAAAATTGGAAAATTTATAATTTTCTCCACCCTCTTCTTGATTTCACCTTAGCTCATGTCTGCCACAAAAGCCTATTTTTGCTTGCAAAAACAAAACATATTCTTGCCTACCCTCCAACTGGACAGATGCCTATAATCTTATATCTCTGTTTCCCAATATAAACACTGCCCCTCCTGATCAGAAACAGCTGGTGGGAAGGAGAAAGCCAGAAACCAAATTGCATGATCACAGCAACCCCTTTCCCATACTCTTGGAAATCTTCATCACCCTGACAAGAGTATAGCCATCCTGGGAGGACAGCTAGTGATAGAGAACAGGTCAGAGACCAAATGCATGGTCACAGCTACCCTCTGCCCACCCTCCTGAAATGCTTTAGGGCCAGTGTTCCTGGGAAGCATCAGGATTTCCTACTCTGGTTCTGGCTGGCGCTTCATGCCAAATTAACACCTTTTGGGGTGGCACCTGTGGCTCAAAGGAGTAGAGCAAAGGCCCCATATACCTAGGGTGACCAGATTTTAACATCTGTAAGGTGGGACAACATAGGGGGGCGGAGGGGGGCAGGGGACAGTGCAGGGCGGGGCCTGACGACAAGGCACTTTGATAAGCAGTTCTCGATAATCACTTCTCAGCAATTATTTATTACAGTTTAACATTATAAAATTAACAAAAATAATATAAAACTCATATTCTGGCGAAATAGCCATATGGCGGCCGAAAACCGTTTATTCCCTTCTTGTTCTCCCGCCTATTCTTGCATTCTTTCCAAAAATCAGGACTTTTTAAAAACGCCACAGGACGTGGGACAAATTGCTGAAAAGCGGGACTGTCCCACCAAAATCGTGACATCTGGTCACCCTACATATGCCATAAGTGGTGGGTTCAAACCCAGCCCCAGCCAAAAACTGCAAATAAATAAATAAATAAATTGACACATTTTGCAGAAAGGCAGTAATTCTAAAATCAGTCTCTTTCACTCTGTAGGAAAGATGACTTCCCTCACCTCTCATGACCCCCTCCCACATTCTAACTACACTAATAAAAGTCCCTTGCAACTGTGAGCTCAGTTGACTTCTGGTCAGACTCCATTCTGCTCTTTTATTTATTTGAGACAGAGTCTCAAGCTGTTGCCCTGGGTAGAGTGCCGTAGTATAAGCTCACAGCAACCTCTAATGGGGGCTCAAGCAATCCTCTTGCCTCAGTTTTTCTATTTTTTAGTAGAGGGGAGGTCTCACTTTTGCTCAGGCTGTTCTCAAACTCATGAGCTCAAGCAATCCACCCACCTTGGTCTCTCAGACACGAGCCACTGTGCCTGGCCCATTCTGCACCTTTAAAAGAAAGCCTATTCCGGGTGGCGCCTGTGGCTCAAAAGGGTAGGGCACTGGTCCCATATGCCGGAGGTGGCGGGTTCAAACCCAGCCCTGGCCCAAAATGGCAAAAATAAATAAGTAAAGCCTATCCTTCATCCCTGGATTGGCCTGTTCGCCTTCTTGCGGACTCTGGCAGGACTCTATCCCTAAACCTCTCAGCTGTGAGCTACACTGGCTCCACTGCACTGTAGTTCATGGTAACAGTGAGATCTCTGTCTCAAAAAAAAAAAGTAAAAACATATGATTGAGTGGTTGTTAGAATACTTATAAATAGTACAACCAACACCACTGTCTAATTCTGTAACATTTTTATTACCCTCAAAAGAAACTCTATACCCAAGCAATCACCCTGGGTAGAGTGCCATGACATCACAGCTCACAGTAACCCCCCAACTCCTGGGCTTAAGGGATTCTCTTGCCTCAGCCTCCCAAGTAGCTAGGACTTATGGGCACCCGTGATAACACCTAGCTATTTTTTGGTTGTAGTTGTCATTGTTTGACAGGCCCAGGCTGGATTCGAACCCGTGAGCTCAGGTGTATGTGGCTGGCACCTTAGCCACTGGAGCTACAAGCACTACCCATAACTCTACAGCAGCCACCTCCCCTCAGCCCCTGGCAACCACTACTCTTCCTGGCCCTTCTACTTGCCTATTTTAGGCATTTCTTCTAAATGGAATCATACAGTATGTGGTCTTTGTGTTTGGTTTCTTGGCCTGTTTTCAAGGTGTTACCGAACAAAGAGGATCTGTCCTCCAGTCCCTGTCAGCCAATATACAGAGGCAGAGATAGGTCCACCGAACTTTGTCAGAAGGCCAGTGATTCTGGAGAACAGTGGTGACAGTAGCCTCTCCAAGACCGGTCTGTTCTTCCATTTCCAAAATTATAGTTTTATACATAATGATTCACCAGAAAGACCACAGTAACCCTTATTTTAAGTAATAATCAGCAGAATTCAGTGATAATCTATTACAACATTTCCAATTCAAAAGTTAATTTCTGGGGGGGCCGGAGTGGTGGCTCACACCTGTAATCCCAGCACTCTGGGAGGCAGAGGTGGGTGGATCACTTGAGCTCATGAGTTGGAGACCAGCCTGAGCTTGATTGAGACCCTGCCTCTAAAAATATTTGGGTGTTGTGGTGGGCACCTGTAATCCCAGCTACTCAGGAGGCTGAGGCAAGAGAATTGCTTGCACCCAGGAGTCTGAGGTTGCTGTGAGCTATGACACTATAGCACTCTACCAGGGGTGACAAAGTGAGACTCTGCCAAAAAAAAGTTAATTTCCTAAACTATTGAAGATGGGCATTCTTAGGGTCAGAGCTAAATTTACAAAAGTGAGACAGGAGGGTGGTGCCTGTGGCTCAAAAGGGTAGGGCACTAGTCCCATATGCCGGACGTGGCAGGTTCAAACCCAGCCCGGGTTGGGAGGCTGAGGCAGAAGAGTTGCCTAAGCCCAGGAGTTGGAGGTTGCTGGAGCGACTTCACTGCACTCTACCGAGGGCATAAAAGTGAGACTCTGTCTCTACAAAAAAGAAAAAAGAAAACCCAGCCCTGGCCAAAAACTGGAAAAAAAAAAACAAAACAAAAATTGAGACAGGAGGTGAAGGTCACTTAGAACCTAAAATGATCAGACCAGCTGTGTCATGACTGACTCCACCTTATTCTCACAACATGCACTTTCAAAGGTTCACACATGTTGTAGGATTCATCCCTTTCTGTGGTCCAATAATATTCCCCGATGTGGATAGGCAGTGCCACATTTTGTTTAGCCGTTAATTACTCGGTGATCACCACTTACTTCATGGGTTTATCTCCCAGCTCACTGCCCTCATGCTTCCTCTATTATCATTCTCAGTGATTTCCATGTTCATGTGGATGATCATTTGACCACTCTGGCCTGCTGGGGCCCTGACTTCTCTTCCAGTGATGATATTCCCACCTCCAACCCCTCCTGCCATGATCAACTCTAAATCCCAGTAACCTCAGGCTTTTCTTTCTTTTTTTGGATTTTATGAATATTTAATATATGCCAAAAAAAATTATAGATTTTGTCATTGTTTTTTTCTTCTCACTCTGTCACATTGGGTAGAGTGCTATGATGTCATAGCTCATAGCAACCTTAAACTCTTGCACTCAAGTGATCCTTCTGCCTTAAGCCTCCCTAGTAACTGGAACTACAGGCACTTGCAACTATGCCTGAGTAATTTTTCTATTTTAGCAAAAATGGGGGTATCACATTTACTCAGGCTGGTCTTGAACTACTGAGCTCAAGCAATCTACCCTCCTCGGCCTCTCAGAGTTAGGATTATAAGCATGAGCCACAAAGCCAGGCCTGACCTGTTTCTCTAAAATGGCTGCTCTCTTGTCAGGGTTATGAGAAATCCCTTCTTTATCTGTATCCCTGGTTTCTTGACTCTTCCAGATAGTATATTCTAATCCTAACTTTTCTTCATCTCTTCATATATCCAACAGCTCCTTTTCCATCCCCACTTCCAGCAATAACCTTCTTCCTGCTTCCAAAGCCACCCTTCCCTTGGCCTCTTTACTCGCCACGTGCCTCCCCACCTGTGGCAGGTGAGCAGCCAGGTTCCCATCTGCTGCGGCTCTTTATTTCCTGTGCATAGTCTCAGTTTTCTCTTCTACAGTTCAAAACATTGGTTCCCTATGGACTCAGGATCTCAGGAGAGAAATGTGCAGGTCTGGAAAGCAGAACTCAGCCAGTCACTTTCTTCTTCTTCTTGTTTTTTTATAAGCCTCTTCAGGTTCCAAGCGGAAATAGTTTCATGGTCTATTGGGCCTCAGACTGAAAACTCAGATGCCCCCAGGGGTAAACAGTTAAAGCCAAACCCCATAAGGGAAAATTTCCTAGATGTCTTACACAGTTGTGACATTTTTCCTTCTTCCCTCCCCCCCCCCATTTTTTTTCCTTGAGATAGAGCCTCAAGCTGTCCCCCTGGATAGAGTGCTGTAGCATCATAGCTCACAGCAACCTCCAACTCCTGGGCTTAAGTGACTCTCCTGCCTCAGCCTCCCAAGTAGCTGGGACCACAGGCACCCACCACAATGCCTGGCTATTTTTTGGTTGTAGCCATCATTGTTGTTTGGTGGGCCCGGGCTGGATTCGAACCCACCAGCCCAGGTGTATGTGATTGTCGCCTTAGCCACTTGAGCCACAGGCGCCGAGCCTGCCTCCTCCATTTTATTCAGTATAATTGATATACAAGAAACCCACATATTTAACGTGCACAATTTGGCTCGGCGCCGGTGGCTCAAGTGGCTAAGGCGCCAGCCACATACACTTAAGGGGGTGGGTTCGAATCCAGCCTGGGCCCACCTAACAACAATGACGGCTGCAACCAAAAAGTAGCCGGGCATTGTGGCGGGTGCCTGTGGTCCCAGCTACTTGGGAGGTGGAGGCAGGAGACTCGCTTGAGCCCAGGAGTTGG
>CAUYQV010062665.1:0-24282 GCA_963574575.1 Galagoides demidoff
CCTGTGGTCCCAGCTACTTGGGAGGCTGAGGCAGGAGACTCGCTTGAGCCCAGGAGTTGGAGGTTGCTGTGAGCTGTAATGCTACAGCACTCTACCCAGGGGGACAGCTTGAGGCTCTGTCTCAGAAAAAAAAAGTGAGAATTCTACTAGTGACTTTTTCTAGAATTAATTTAGAGACTATATAATATGGTAAAACTAAATACCATTGGCTTAGCTATTCCACCCACCCCCCTTTTCCCATCCCCTTAGCTAAGCCATACCTGGTTTCCTCATAGCAGTCCCTATCTAACCTTCACACCACTTTGCTCATCTGGCAATTTTGAAGGTGTGAATGTGTACATGTGTGTATGTGTAGATATTTGTTACTTTATTCCCTGCAAGATTTTTAAGCTCATTGAAAGTGAGAATGATGTGATTACCTTATCATTACTGTACATCTTGTGGCTAGTGCTGTGATTGAACACAGAAGCCACTCAATAATTACTGAATGAAAGAATAAATGACTGAATAACATTTACTGATATAACCCTACAAGCATTCTCATAAAAACATGCCAGAAATATTTGCAGGTGACATTATTTTAGTTTCTTAGGATATTATATATTTTATGTGAAATTTAGCACTATGAATATAGTCAGTACATTACACATAAAAATGTGACCAGTTTGACTCTTCTTCTTCTTTTTTGGCCGGGGCTGGGTTTGAACCTGCCACCTCCATTATATGGGGCCGGCGCCCTACTCCTTGAGCCACAGGCGCTGCCCTGACTCTTATTTCTTATATTCTCTCAGAAGATAACCTTAAAAAAGCAGAGAGAAAGGGATGAGCACGTAGGACATTCTTAATCTTTGAACTCATGATGGCAAATGACTGCCAAAATTCTCTGGGACAAAGCTTCTAGTCACTAGCTTGGCAGAAAGGTTAAGGGAGTTCCCCAAGCTTCAGACTAGGTCAGGGGTGGCAGCAGGTTCAGTGAGAAAACAATGGTATTTTCCCAGGACCAGAGCTCAAGAGGAAGAGATTGTAATGGTCCCCTCTGGGGAAGGGTAGGTGCTCCATGGCTGCAGTTGTGGTCTGTTGGGAGAGGGACTTACAAAATGGCGAGCTGGGCAGCCACGAAGCCTGCAGTGGATGGGCGATGTTGGACGTTAGTTGCCCTTTCAAGGGAGGGTAGATTTAGA
Source organism: Galagoides demidoff (assembly GCA_963574575.1). Taxonomy (NCBI): domain Eukaryota; kingdom Metazoa; phylum Chordata; class Mammalia; order Primates; family Galagidae; genus Galagoides; species Galagoides demidoff. The sequence continues at coordinate 1,182 of CAUYQV010062665.1, forward strand.
AGTTAGGAATCCCAAGAAGGAAACCATCAGTAGATGTTTCCTGTTTCTGGTAATGATGCTTTTGGCATAGTGTGTGCCACTGATAAACATGTCTGCTCGAATAGCAGAGGTGTTAGGGAATTCAACCTTGGCCAATTCCATGCTCACTTTAAGGTGGTGACATCATGCCCCAGTTGGGGGCTACGTCTGTAATTGCCACAGAAGGAGCTCTGTGAGCTGTGCCTGCAGATGGCTCTGAATCTGCCAAGGAAAGAGCTAAGATAAATATTTTCTTATAAATATAAAAGGAAGAGTTAAACACTTATTGTTTAGAAACCAAGCTGATAAGCATATTACATTGTCTGAGGCACCAGAAATAAGCAAATTAATTACATGCAAATAACCGTCGCTCGTGAAGTGTGGGATAATAATAGTATCTGTTTGGATGTTTATGGCAAATTTATTTACATGGCTCAATTTTCTGCTAATTTTCTTGTGGAAAATGATAAACATTGGTTCCTTTTGCCTTTCTTTTGGAAATACTTTATTGAAATTATGAAAACTGTTACCCTGCCTTGCTATCTTTGCCTTGCCAAGGGCAATTTTAAAGACAGTATTAGTGAATACAGGGGGAAGGAAGAACTGTTTAATGTACATGTAGGTTTTTTTCTGCTTTAAACACATGTCTGTCATCACCAGCACCATCACACAATAATACAGAGGTTCTTACTATTGAATATTAGCATTCTGTAGTTCAGTCCAGATATACTTTCTGTTGATTTTTTTCATGAATATCTTTTGATGTCAGCTTCTCAAGTGTACTTTATTTTTTTATTTTATTTTATTTTTTGAGACAGAGCCTCAAGCTATCCCCCTGGGTAGAGTGCTCTGGCCTCACAGGTCACAGCAACCTTCAACTCCTGGGCTCAAGCGAGTCTCCTGCCTCAGCCTCCCAAGTAGCTGGGACCACAGGTGCCCGCCACAATGCCCGGCTATTTTTTGGTTGCAGCTGTCATTGTTGTTTTTTGGCGGGCCCAAGCTGGATTCAAACCCGCCACCTTAGGTGTATGTGGCTGGCACCTTAGCCACTTGAGCCACAGGCGCTGAGCCTCAAGTGTACTTTAGATGTCTCTTCTCAACTGGTGGGACCACACCTATGGTGTATTTTACAAGGGTACATGTCAAATCTACTAAATGTAGAGTATAAAGGTTTTAACACAATAATTCAGAAAGTGTAGTGAAGGCAATGTTAACCAGCACATATATATATAAAATATATATTTCAAATTGTATATAAAACCAGCACATTGTACCCCATACATGCATTATTTCACACAACTATGATTTAATTTTAAAAAAAATAGATGTCTCTTCTCTTAAGGCAGAACGGGGAATTGGGGAGTTTATGTTGACATTGTGATCCATGATGTGGGCTCTGTCTTTTCCACTAATGGGAATTGGATTCATTTTGAAAAGAAGGGTGTAAGGTCTGCCTCGTGTTCCACACTCTAGAAGAACCTTGACATTCTTTTAATGTTCCTGTATGTTTCTTAAGGTATATCAGAGATGATCACATGAGTTGTTTTATTTTTTTTTCAAGATAATTCTTATAGGTTATTAACTTATATATTGGATGCCACATAAGCTAGGGAACATTTTTAGTGGGAATGAAGAGTAACTATTTTTGTATCTAGCTTTTCAGGCTAGACTTACCCTCTCCCAATCTCCCTTGACAAGGTGATACCTCCACTCGGTGACTGTTTTATTTATTTGCTCTGTATATTCCAAGTTTCTATGCATTTTCATCAGTAACCCTTTTATTGTGACACAACAACCTCAAAACTGTTATCTTATGGAATGGCAGATACTATGATTAATGATCTGTTATTCACAAAATAGGACGTAGAATAGAAATGGACTTTTGTTTTAATTTTTGGTAGAGCATGAATTTTAACATCCAGTCAAAACCAAAAACAAAGCATTTTATATGTTGGATTAGTTTGTATCAGCTACTCTCCAACCCCATTTTGCCATGTAGTGGTTACAGGTGCAGGAAAAAGCAGGGTTGGCAGAGGATTGAAGTCCTGAGCTGTGTAAATGAACATCTTGCCTTCGGGGAGCTGCTTTGCCAGTATTCTAATTTGATTGCCATGGTAAAGATTAGAGTTTGGGAGGCTGGTGGCCAAATATTTTATTATTGTGTTACTGGGGGGTAGAAGTGGGATGTGGTATGCGTATACCTTGGAGATCACGGTTCCATTGTTCCTCCTTTCAGTTTGAGGTTCCCAGGTAGAGAAATTACACTACCATTTAATAATCTGATTAACAGAAGGAAAAAATCAATTGGTAGACTTGAAGAGAGAATCAATTTTCTTATTACAGAAAAGGATGAGAGACATAACTACATTGTGTTTGCAAATTATTTGCTTTCAGCCTGTGATGCTTTCAAGAGTTTGAGAAATTGGGTATTTAACTTCTCAACTTATGACTGATAGGATCATGGTAAAAGTGCTCCAGCCTAATGGAAGCTTAAAATGCAGCTCTCAGAATTGCTGGATCACACTTGACAGTGATTTGTATGTCTACGGATTATTAAACCTCGGCATAGAGAATGTCCTGATTTAAAATTTTCCAATATTACTCGCTTGGTCTGATGTGAGGAGCAGCCATCCTTTCTGTTGTCTTGGGCAGTAGCATGTAAATTTCCCAGCCACGGTTTAATTTCTAGTCAAGGCCAACTAAACTGCGCTTTAAGGAGTTCCTTCTGTCTTGGGCTTCTCAATCAGAGAATCACTTACATTTCCTTCACCCTTGACTTTTTTCTCTCTCGACCTCTAAATGCCATTGGTTATTCTGGCAGCCATAAGCACTTGCCACCAACTGGAGTACATATCCAGAGTGCTCAGGAAGAAGCATGCTCCTTGCACACAGATGGTAATCACTCTGAGTGAATATTTTATTATATTTATTTGTGGGCCCTTTGCTAGTTCTTCTAAAAATCTCTGGGGCTTGTACAGCTTTAGCTAGTTATGCACAAACTTAATTTTCAGGAATTTGTTGCTGTAGATTTTATAAATCAGTAAACTAATTCAATAGTTGTGGCTTGAAGACTTGTTTAGCATAATTTTAAGATTCTGCCAGTCCAATTCTATGTCAGTGTATTTTCTTGTTACATTTGCTGTTCATTCCATAAATATTTGTTGGTGATTATTTAGTTCCTAACAAGGTTATACCAGGACTCAAAACTAATTTTGGTAAAATTACTTGCAGTGAATATCACTTTAAATATTGTTTTAAAATTGTGTGTATGTGTGTGTGTGTTTTATCATTTCCCTTTTTTCCCCTGATTAGAAGCTCCCTTAGGAATGTTATACAGATGTGTATATCTGAAAATCCTATTTCATAAAGTGTCAAAAGTCGATGAAGGGGTTATTGTAGAAATATTGTTGCCTTAGAAATGCCGAAGGAGCAGAGAAGGTAGAAAGGGAGAGAGGCATTGTTTGAGAATAGGGATTGAGGTGATTAACACTTTGGGTTGGAAGAATGGAGTTGAAGAAGTGGGGAGATAGTTAGTGAAGGGTACGGCAACAATGAAGTCTTAGAATATTAGAGAAAAGAATTGATAGAAACATGGCTTTTCATATTTCGTTTGAATCAATTTTAATATTTGCCTTAGACCTAGAATAATGAAGTATAAAAACTACTTGGAAATCATAGTCTGACCTTGTTTTAAGCATTTCACTAGCAAATCATCTGCTTTTCACTTCCATATCCTATTTTCTAACTCTTGCTAAGTTAATTGCTTTCATTACATATTAGGACCAATTTTTTATAATTTGAATTTTTAAAATTTAAAATACTTAGATGTAATTCACATGTAGTAAAATTGGCCATTTTAAAAGATATAATTCAGTAGTTTTTAGTGTATTCATAAGATTGGGCAACTGTCACCACTGTCTCATTCCCACACATGTCCATCACTCCCTAAGGACAGCTGGTCATTGGCAGTTGCTCACCTTTACCGGTGACTCCCATTCCCCCTTCTCTTCAACCTTTGGCAACTACCAGTCTACTTTCTGTCTCTGTGGATTTGTCTATTTTGGACTTTTCAGGAAATAGAATCATACAACATGCGCCCTTCATGACGGGGTCCTTTCCCTTAATATGATATTTTCAAGGTTCATCCACATTATAGCAATGTCAGAACTTAATTCCTTTTTACTGCGTAATATTCCATGTTAAAGCTTATCTGTTCATCGTTTGGTAGACATCTGGGTTGTTTTCCCTTTTTGGCTATTATGAATAATATGCTATGAAAAATTTGTATGTAGATTTTCCTGTGAATATTTATTTTCAGTTTCAGTATACCTAGTGATGGAATCATAGGATCACATCGTAACTCTGTGTTTAACTTTGAGGACCTGCCAAACTGTTTTCCAAATTGGCTGCACCATTTTACATTCCCATTATCTTTTGGGCGTTTTATTTTAAATATATCTGATATACTATTGAAAAATGGGTTTACCCTTTCTTTCCTGCTTTTGGAAATCACATATACTGGAATGAATTATTGTCCGAAATTCTGAAAGGTCATAAAATTTTAGAGCTGGAGGGATTCTAATGGATCCCTATTTCTACTGTCAGAGTAAAGGTCCCTGAGGCCAGGAACTTTGTCCATTTTGTTCACTGTTGCGTCCCCTCCACCCAGATCAGCACTATAAATAGTGGGTCCTCAGTAAGTGTTTCTGAATGAATGAATCAAACTCCTTAGTTTGTAATGAGAAAATGAGGTCCAAAGAGGTCAGATGACTTTCTAAAAGACCACATGGAAATTTAATGTCAGAACAAGGACTATAATCCTGATTCTGATCTCCACTCGCCAACCTGTGTCCCTCATAATTACCTTGAATTCACTCCTCTTTCTGCACTTGGTGGTTCATTACTGACCTGATGCAGGGGTTTCTGACAGTTTCATGGTTGTTCTTTGGGGGTTTATTGACATTTAATGAGTGTTTTGTTCTTGTAAAGTCATTTACATATTTGCTGCTGAGGCCAGCATTCATAAAAGGAGAAAAACATTTAAATAACTGCATTTTACCTAGGGAAGATAAATTACAGTTGCTCATCAATAAATAGATAACTTTCCTTGCTGCCAAGATTATTAGATTGTGTAAGACAATAAAGGTGCACCCTCCCTTGTGAGTTAGTTGCCTTAAAAAATTCACAACGAATTATCAGAAAGTGAGACAAGTTAATGTAGTTTTGCTATCTACTTGTTTTCTCTTCTTTCCTAATCGCCCTTGTGGATGGAGGGATCCATTTTATTGGTCTCCCCTCCTTACTCTGCTCTTCCAGAGTTATATATGTATGAATTAAATGTAGCATAGCGTAAGCAAGCATAGATTACCCTGTATCTGAGACAGTGTTCGTAGAGCCACATTTGCATGTTAAGTGGACTTGTGTGCCATGAAAGATAGGTTTATAGACTGGACCCGTAATGAAGTTGAGAATCACTGCATGAAAGCTGTAGACTGCAGGTGGACATCAGCAGTCTTTGAATACAAAGAACATATATTTCACTTCTTTTTGACAAAGCCTTTTATTTTATAAGGCTTTATGGGAAACAGTCAGTTCAATTACCTTAGCTGAAGCTCATTCCAGGAAGCAGACTATTAAGACTTTACTTGGAGGTACATGAGACTCATTTTTGTAACTTTTGACCTGCTGATTGATACCTTACATTTAAAGTACCGTAACAGGTTTAAAAGTCTCTTGAATTTTGTTCTATTTGTTTAAATCTGTGAGCACATCCTAGGGAAGGATCATGAGTCATTATGGTTTCTGGTCTACTTGCTGAGCTCTTTAGTGGTGGGAGGTGAGAGGGGGAGAATGTGAACGAATCCTCCTTTTCAGTAAGGTAAGAAGTGCATTTTCCAAGGAAGTTAGCCTGGGATAGTCAGGAAAAACAGAAAAACCCAGGCTTCCATTGGACGATTATGTTCAGATTCTGACTTTGTGACTAGTTGTACCATGTTGTATAAATCATAGGACTTTACCAAGGCTCACTACGCTCATTTTTCAAATATGGGTAGTAATAATTCCTGCCTCACAACATGACTTTGTTTGTTGGGGTAACACGTGGGACACATAGTAGGCATTTAATAGTTGAAGTAAAATCTAAAGCTGGGTTTCATGTGACCATCTTAATACAATTTATATATGAATCTCCCTCCCCTTCCATTCTATCTTTATTTCTTACTTTGTTTTCAGTAAGATTTAACTGGTCAGGGAGTTAACTCTTCAGTGTATGTGGACAGTCAGCGCCTCTCAAAATGCTGTTTGCTGTATAAAGATTGTGGTCCAAGCTACTTGGGAGGTGGAGGCAGGAGACTCACTTGAGCCCAGGAGTTGGAGGTTGCTATGAGCTATGATGCCATGGCACTCTACCCAGGGGGATAGCTTGAGGCTCTGAAAAAAAAAAAAAAAGATATTCAATGGCTGCGGTAAATCTCTCAGCTTCCTTTTCTCTCCAGTTTCTGCTAATGCCATCACTACTGCTCACTTATCCAAGTTGGAAACCTTGGTGTGATATTTTTCACTGTCCTTTCTCTTTGTAATTCTGCTACCTAGTGGGCTATTTCTATGCACAGCCAGTACGGCCTAAGATTTCCTTGATGCTGAGGTCAGGTAGACATATCAGGAAGCATGTGGACTAGGACCACTTGGGGATATACTAAACATCATTCTGTAGTTGTTCTTTTGTCAACAGTTTATTGAGACACAATAAAGCTCCGAATGATGCCCATTTATACCCAGAAATACAGTATAATCCTAACCTGACAGTTCTTTTTCCTGTATAATTCTTATTTTCCAGTGGTCTTCCATAGCTAAGTGTCTTTTACTTAGATGGTGTGTGCAGTGAAGAGATCTTGGCGTTCCATTAGCGGCAGGAGACGTTATGTGGTAAACAAATTACCCTGCTAGTGGCCTGCACGGAAGGATGTGGGAGTTTGGGTTATTATTCAGCAAACGTTCATTTCCTAACCTGTCCCACTCTCCTTGCCCCCTCCCTCGGCCCCTGGGAGCAGTGTGTTCCTATCCCCACTGATGTTAGGCATGGACATGTGACTTGCTGTGACCAGTGGAGTATCAGCACATAAAGCCACAGGCTTGAACTGTGCTTGTGCGATTGGACATGGTCTCTGCACTCTTATTGTTTTGCCAGGAGAAGAGCATGTTTCTTGTAGCTGCTAATTCGAGGAGGATGAAAAGCACCGGTGCTGAACCTGATCTAAAGAGTGGTACCCAGCCCAGCTGTAGCCCAGTCCCAGATGACCAGCATATATGTGAGCAAGAAAGAAATACTTGTCGTTCGCTGCTGAGTTTAGAGGTGGTTTGTTACTCAGTGTTGCTGTGCAAGTAGCTGACAAATACAACAGCATGCTGATTTCTTGCAAAGCTTTTCTTTGGAGACTGATTTGGGAGCTTTAGCTTTCCATGTAGAATTCAGAACTTTGTTGTTTGAAGGCACCTATTTTAATAGTAATTTTGGGTCTCTGGTCACTGAAAAAACTGGTCAGGATTGAAAGCTCATTTAAAAGGATTGCTGACAATTCAGATCTGGGTGAAGAAGGATGCTGGTGATCTCTGCAACCCGTCTGTACTTGGAAATCGTTTCTAGGAAAAGATAATGGCCAATCTCTCCTTTCTTGTTGGATAAACTAGTTATATGTTCTTAGCTGCAAGAAGGACAGCAAACACTTAGAGATAGTCTCTTTAATTACGGAAAGAACCTATTAAAATTCTACTTTGTCTTAAGAAGTAAACCTATAAAGGAACCTGGAGGAGGCCAAACACCTCTTTAAAATAATGATTATCTGGGACAATTCTTTCCCGGTGCCTCTAGCCTCATTAGATGCCAGTCCTACTGTGCAGTTCATTTGCAAAGGCAACTGATTAGAGAGGTGAGGCCCTGTGCAGGAGACTTTCCTAAAGCAGAGGTTTCAGAAACCTGCCCGTTGTTTAAACTGGCTCCCCTTCAGCAGTATTTTATTTTCCCTCTACAGAGGATTAAAAAAAAAAAAGATTGTTTATTTCACAGAGTATCGGAACCAATTCTTCAAAAGTGAATACTGAAAAAAGAGAAAAAAGGGATATGGCGTAAAAGCTCAGAAGGTTTTCAGAATTTCCCTTTTTTGCCCATTCTAAACATCATCTTTCCCTTTGCTCTGAGCTCCCCCCTCTGGCATTCATGGTATATTTCTCTTTCTATTATTACAGACTTCAAAGCTCCCCCTCCAAGTCATTTCGCCAACCCTCTAGACTGTAAAGTGGCGGTATGGGTGCTTTTATTTCCTAGTGTTTGGGGTGGGAGTGGAGTGTGGTAGGCAGAGGAACTGCCTGCAACATTTATTAACTTTTAATTCAGTACAGAGAAAAATCTGAAACCTAGTACAGAATAGTATCATTGATGTTGTCTCAAAGATACTTTGAGCTTGTTTCACCAGTTTTTAAGGGTCGTGAGCCAGGACTGAAATGAAGTGCCTTGTGCACAGGCCTCAGGATTGTGCTGTCATAGTAGACAGTTCCTTATGGCTCTTTGGTTTTGTAATTAAACTTTATCTGTATTGCTTTTTGTCTTAACTGGCTATCTTTGTTCTGACAGAGACTGATTGCTTTATTGTAAGTAAAAGTCTAACAGTTGCATCATATTTTCTTTAAAAAGAAGATTAGTAATGTTCCATTTATTTAGCACTGTCTAGGAATCTGATTTTCAATGCAGTTTAAATTTCTTTCCCCTTTAAGCTCCTAAGGTTGTATTTTAACATTTTAACATTTTTAATGGAAGTTTTGTAAAATGCCTTTGGTCCTTCTGTTTCGATATACTGAGCACGTTTAGACTGAATGACTGAAGGGCCGTCATTTCGAACCTGGTTAATTCCTCCTTCGGCTGAATGTTCTCCACTGTCCTTTATTTAGTGTGTTGTGATACGGCAGAGGTTGCCTCACCACTTAGGGCAAGGAATGGGCATCGTTCCACCGCCCTGAACCGGCCTGAATTCTGTTTCTTTTTAATCTCACTTCCCTGCTTTTCCTGCCATCTATCTTTTTTCCCCTTGCTATTTGGCTGTAGATTATCATATCTAGCTGTTTACTGTGTCTGTCTCAGACAAATTCCTTTGGCTCTCTGATATGCTTAACCATTGCTGCCTTAGCTGCAAAGACAGAGGGCCAAGGTGGTTAGAATTGTGTATAGAATAAGTAAGCAGAGAAATACTGGCTGGCATTAGTCACATGAATTCTTAACTATTTTGCCCCAGAGATATCCATTTTATCTTTCTTTCATCTTCTTTCATTGTTACTATTCTTAGTGGTCCAGACTGTCAGATAAATTAAGTATTATTCTGCAGACAATGATAACCAGATGACACCCAGAACACTTTTACTGTAGAATTCTCTCTCCTGCTCCCATCGTTTTTATTTATGTCACTTAAGTTTTAGATATTCCATTAACACCCAGTTCTGGGGGAAATGCTCCATTATCTAGTAATTTGTTAATTTCTAGATGTATCTGGATTAAGTATAAAGTTTCTGCCTCATTCTCCTGCCTGGATCGTGTTGAATGGATAGGTGAATGAATAAGTATATTTTCATGTGACACTGATATTAGTGAGTTTTTTAAAATCTTTCTTTAGAGTTAAATATTTGGTTAGTTTTCCTCCTCTCAATTTGTTCCTGTTCTGTTATTCCTTCAGGCAATATGTGGAAGAGTAGTGTGAGGGTACTTGAATGACCTCAGAGTTTTATTTTTTTTTTTAAGGAGGTAGAATTTACTCTTGCCAGTCATTTGAAAGATTTTTTTTTTGGCATCCTTACAAACCGACTGGATATGAACTGCATCAAACCCAGAGTGGCCTGGGCCTGCCTTGTGCCACCTTCTTACCATTTCAGCTGGTGCCTACACCTGCTTGTCTGTCCACCCTGAGCTCTGCCCTCTGACCAAGAAGATCTTTGAATTTGACTGTGTCTTCTTTGGACCAGATCTATTATTACTTATATAAATAATTCCTTTTGAGGTAGCCTTCTCTTTTATTCTTCATTTGGCATAAAGACTCATTAATGATGAAACTCCCTCTTCCATCACATTATCTGGAGAACATGCGAAGTTTAAAATAAGAAACAGAAATCCTCAAAAGCACCGTTACCATGACCATTACATAGCTTAATGAGTCAAAGAAGTTTCTCATTCTACACAGTCAATCTTGAGTTTGACTCTGTCTTCTTTAGACCAGAGCTATTATTTCTTATATAAATAATTCCTTTTGAGTTAGCCTTCTCTTTTATTCTTCATTTGTTGGCTTTTCTTTTTTTTCCTCTTCTTTGTCTGTCTTTCTGAAAGAATACAGCATTCCCCACCCCCTCCCCAAATCCTCAAGAAAATCAAACTAACATCATTCATATGTTATGGGACAGTCACTGGCATAATCCTTCTTTACTAAGGCTTAAGGCCATGAAGTTTGGGGGACCTGAAGAAAGGAATGGACCTGCCATGTGAAATAAGCATCCCCCGTGCCATAGACCTTTCTGATATGTGAGTCAGTGGATTTCAATTTAGTATAATGAATGCACAGTTATTAATGTGCCCTCCACGGAATGCAGTATGCTTTATCCAAAAGGGTCTACAAAAATGAACCCCCTTGAACCCCTCAGTCCCTTTTAATTTATTTAGCTTGTGGGAAATGTAGCATTTAGTCTGTTTTGGTTATGTTTATAATTACTTGAAATCCAGTTATGATCTTTTCTCTTAGCTCAGTGTCAGTTTCCTGGAAGCATATGCCTCTGGATGAATTTGTCTGTCTGCTCTATTTATAAATTGAAGATGAATTAATAAAAATATATTTGAGTGTTTGGCTATGGATAGGGTTGTATTGGTATCTGTGTGGAGTGAGAACCTCCTTTGATTCATTAAGCTATGTAATGATCATGGTAACGGTGCTTTTGAGGATTTCTGTTTTTTATTTCTCTTTAAACTTTGCATATTCTCCAAATACATTAGAGGATTTCTTTTAAAGCAAGTACTGAAAATATTGCCCTACACTTATGGTATATGTTTTTTTTTTTTTTGCTTTCATTTACAGTTTCTCAAGTCCACTAGAATTTTTAGATTTTTATTCTGATCATGGCTTATAATTTAATTATCTACCAGTCATTCAAGTATTTTGACTTAAATGGACTATAAACTCCTTTGTGGTACAGGTTTCTGCTCAGAAGAAAAAGGAGTTTGGTAACATTCCCTTTCTAGCTCGTCATTTTTTATCTGTTTTAATTTATCTGGTTATTAGTTTCTGCTCGCTCTGAATTCCGGCTGATGTAGAAGAGTGAAGAAGAATGCCTCTGGCCTCATGGAGCTCACGGTCTGGATGGGGAAAAATGTCACTACTTCTAATACTGAGATTGTCCATAATCCCTCCTTGTAACCATTTTCAGATTGAGAGGATATTTCATTATCTATTTTCTCTCCACTTGTATCTTTTGTTTCCCCTTTTCTGCGGCATTTCCATAAGGAGGGTAAATGGCTGCGCCAGCGTGTGCGTGACTCCCCTCCAGAGGCTCGTCTTCCCATCACCCGGCCTGCTGATTGGTATGACTTCAGCTTTGTCAAGTGTTTCCCATCTGCTTTTTGTCAGGCGCTATTTTTGCAAAGTCTTCATTCTCTCTAATTATACAAATATGTCTTCTTCATTTTTCTTGTCAAAGACAAATTAAAAAGAATTAGTTCAGTTTCTGAGCTAGTTTAGTCTTCATTAATTCCATACCCCACTCCATTTTTAGCAGCATTTTTCTTTTCCTAGTCTTCCCCCCCCCCCCTTGATAATTTTAAAAGCTCGTCTTCTCGTGTCTGACTTATTTGAGTAGCAGGCATTAATTTGCTATCTCTGACTCTTTTCTCTAAGTTTCAGCTGACTGTAACAAGATACTTTTGCACTTTTCTCCATATTTAGTTCAGATCTGTCTTTGTCTGTAGATATTTGAAGAGTCATTTGTGAAACTGCATTAGGTGTTTCTTGTTCATTCTCATTTTCCCCAAGAGGAATTTTAGTCCTGGGTGTGTTAATTATTTAATTATCCTAATGATGTCTCGTATGGTGCTCCTGGCCTCTTGCAGACTGATGGAATTAATCCCTTATCCCAGGGCTCCTCAGAGTTCCTGGTTCTTTGTATATTTGTATTCAAATGGTTCTTAGTTTATAGCTAACTTCCCCTTCTTTTTCCCTGGTCATGCATATTTTCTCTTCTTTCTCTAATGCCCTATGTTCGTTAGATTTAAACATTAATTTGTCAATTTGCTCCTTCCCTTCACCTGCCTCCAGAGCAAGCCTCTATTTTCTAATATATTCTGGCTCTCAAATTTTAATGGCCACAAGAATCACCTGGAATGCTAATTAAAAATCCACATTCATGAGTCATAGCCCCAGGAAGCCTAGTTTAGTTGGTCTGTGAAGAGTCTAGATATCTTCATTTGTAATAGGCATCACAAGAGGTTTCGAGGAGGTGGTCCACTGAGGTGGTCCTCCAGTGTATGCTGTTACCTCTTGCTTGTATGCTTGCCACCAGGCTGTATCTTAAATACAACAGTCAGATTTTTCATCTTAGAACGTTCATTCATAAATACATTTATAAAATGCCAGCTATCTGAATAGCACTGTGCCGGGCACTCACACCATCACAATGATCAAGATGGACATTGTTCCTGCCCATTCAGGTGTTTTCTTCATGTCTTCCCCATCTTGAAAATTTCTTTGATTACCTGTTATTTACGGGTGGCAGTGTCAGTTCATTAGTATTTTATTGAGGTGCTAATGGAATATAAGTGTGATGGCCAGGAATCAGAAACTTTGATTTCCAGAATTGGTGTTAATTCTGCCTCTGTGTTCTTGTGTGGTGTTTGTATATATGTGTTTCACTTGTAAAATGAAGAGTATTGGGTCAGATCACCACTGTTCCTTTCAGTGAGTGTTTGAATCTCAGTTGTGGTCTGTGCCTTCAAAGCATTACAGTTGTTTGGAGGAAATGTACTAAATTCCTTCAATTCTAATATGTCATCCCTTATCAGACTTCTCTCAATTTTAGAGATGTTAAAATGTGAATTAATGTGCATCATATGACCCATAAAGTATAGCGTATGTATTTGTGTGTGTGGTTTTATTTGTGTGGATAATGATATGTCACAAAGCTACCTCTGACTACTGACACATAGTTACTTGGCACCAAAAAAGCTGTATCACTGGCTTAGCATTCTTGAAAGACTCAGGATTTATTAAGAGACATAAAGTCTGTATCACAAAAGAGGCAAAGATGCAAGGAGAGATTATCAGTCTCTAAGCCCAGTTGACCCTTCCCATGTTTTCCTTGGATCTGCTTCACTATTGAATTGTAGGGAGTATAAAGATTCCTAACAATAAAGTCATCAGGGGGCCTGTAACTGAATGGGCAAGTCTTCCCTCTATCTCCCACTCTGGCAGCTGCAAGAAACCAGAATCGGGCCAGCACAATGCTTCTTGTGAATTACATCCTCTTTATTTTTTACTTTTAATGAAATGTGTTCATTTAAAATCAGTTTTAAAAACAAGTTTAGTGATCAAATTGAATAATCACTTAATAGATCCCTCAACTCCTACGTGCACTTTAACCATTCCCAAGCCAGGATCTTGCATTGGTGACATGAACTACCTTTTGAACTTTTCAGAAGCTTGTCACAGTTCCTGAACACTGCTAGGGATTTCTTATTTCTCATCGTGTTTTCATTGGGTCTGACTGTTCCTGAGAGGTGGATGTCTTATTAAGAGAGTCAGAGGAAAGTCTTAGTACTGGAATCAACTCTGCATTTTTGTGAAAACCCTCACTGTTATTCTTTGTCTCCACCCATACCTGCCCCCTCAATTCTCTCTTCATTCCAAGCACTTTTAGCCTTAGAATTAACGTCTCATGTGACATTTGGTCATCAATGTTAATGATGTGACTGATGATATTTTAGTACAACGGTGAGATTCTGGCTGAAATCTTCCATTTCAAAAGTTGTAACTTCAACAGCCAGTGGTAACTGCCCAATAAAGGGTATGGAATATGAGTACCTGGGGAGTTATTGGACAGGAGAGGTCACTGAGTTGTTGGAAAATGCTTTGGGATGGGAGAGGTATTTATAGGTGGGGAAGCAAGTAAGATCTGGGCAAGCAGTATTAGGGAGGGGCAGAGGTAGGAAAGTACAAGGACTAGGTGGGGGTGTGATAATACCCTGACTGGAATAACCCAGAAGGTGTGCACGTGAGCTGTGAGAGAGAACATCCTATCAGTTGGGCCGTAGTATTTTACACAGCAAGGGTTTGTAGTAGGTCGTTAAATATGAAATGTCTGATTTTAAGTCAAAAGTTAATTTATTATATCTCAAGAAGCAGTACAATTAACCAGAGTATGCACCTAAACTGTCGACACAGTTTGGTCTTTTTAGCAGTGACGTGTTTATGACAGCAGTGAAGATGCTGAGACGGCAAGGGTGATGAAAATGTGAAAGCCATTTTCCACAGATTGTTGAGAATTGAATATTTTTTCTTCCAAGAAGTGGTCCAAAGCCTGGAAGAAGTGGCAGGCTATTGGTGGAAGGTCTGGTTGATAGTTTCCAAGTCCAGCTTCCGTAGTTTGAACAATGTTGTTTGTGTGACATGTGGTCAAGTGTTGTCTTGCAGGGCGATTGGCCTGTCTCTACTGACCAGTCTTGGCTACTTAACTATAAGCATCTTCATCACATCATCCAATCTGGGCTCTTGGCTTCAGAGAGCCCCCATTGGTGGGCAGTGTGACATGTAAATAGTGATGACATGATGTGCTTAATGATGGGACAGAGCTGATGTGCCCTAGCCTCAGTCTGGTGGCTGGGGAAGGGTCTCAAGAACAGGGCTGGTATTTTGGCCTATTTGTAAGTTAAAGGAAAGTATCCTGGTTGGCTCAGTAATTTCCTGAACCAACATCCCTTTCTATAAGAAAGGAAAGGTTTATTTTATCCAGGAGAGAAGAGAGGATAATTAACACTATGAAATATGGAGAAGATGGGAGTAGATGGATTGTGGCTACAAGGACAAGGCATTTGAAGGACTTGAAGTTTGCTGGATACTGAGTAAAGGAATAAATCAAAGATGACCAAAGTAATCAGCTTTTTGTAGCTAAAGAAAGGTGGTACCATTTGTAATAAAGAGAAGAATTCATTTTAAACACATTTGAGTTTAAGATGATGGGATTTAATAGGAGGTTTGTAGTGAAGGTTGGTAAGGTTGACCCACAAAAGGTGAGGGTGAGCTCTGTTGATGAAACAGGAGTGTAACGATAACATAATCTATAATACTAAGTGCGTGCCTACAGGACTTCTGGATTGGTAAAGTTGTGGATGAAGGAAAGGGCAAGAGAACTGGGCTTGTATTTTGGCCATATTAAGTTTGGGGTGGCTGTGAGGCAGATAATCAGCTGATAGGTTGTAATTCTGGGTACCTAGGTAAGAGGTGTGGAATGACAGATAAGAGGTTTTACCAGATAGATCATATTTTAAAGTCACAGGACTGGATGAGATCACACATTCACATTTGGGGAGGGGCTCATTTTAATCATATTTTTTGCTTAGAGATTAGCTGAATATAAAATTCTTATTTTAAATAGAACAGGCTTTTTGTGAATTAGGTAGAATTTGGGGAACATGAATATGTTCTTACATGTGCTTTTTTTTTAATGTTTCTGGGCCTTGTGTGTACTGATTAGTAAATTCCTTCTGTCATGTACTTGATGGCTAAAAGATAGCAATTCTCAAAGTTTTCAACTTATATCTTGACAAATTGAAATTTTTCTAAACTCATTATAGAATCTACTGAAGTGTGCATAGGCAGTCATAGGCTTCTGATCTTCAGATTTATTAAGTGTCCCTGAATTCTCTCTTAGTAAACATTGTATTTGAAAAGGATTGCTGGAAAGTATGTAAAGTGCTTTCCCGTTAACACATACCTGAGGCCCCAAAACCCCTGTGAAGTAGGAAGATGTTGTACACTTTCCTTTACAGTTGTGTAGAGTAAGACTTTGGAATACAAAGTAACTCACACAGAGGAACACAACTAAGTATTGGTAGGTCCGGTCCTAGAACCCAAGGCCTTAATTGACATGCCAGCACTCTTTCTACTACTTCAGTGCTTCTCAGCCTTGGCTACACATTCAAGTCATCTTGGGGAGATGGAAAAACAAAACAACTTTGTCCAAGTCCTACCTCAGAGGCCTGGACAATGATATTTTCAAAAACAAAACAAAGCAGGACAAAAACTTCTCCAGGTGATGATGATGTGCGCTGGTGAATTGTGAGAGGCTGCCTTACCCAAAGTTGTTGGATGCGTTGTTTCCTTAACTCTAGGAGATTATTGAGCCAACCAGGATACGTTCTAATGGCAATCGAACCTCCATAGTTGACCACCTCCCTACATTGATCTCCTTAAGTTGACTTGTTTTCATAGACTGAACAGGTACCATGTGTACGTATCAGCACAGCAGGTCTAGTTCCTTATCTTGACCACTCCTTATGTTACCAGTTTGTCATAGTCCCTTCAGTGGTCAACTTATGGAGGTTTTACTATACTTGAGTAAGGACGACCTTTCTTTTCTTTCCAGTCAAGTCTTAAGCAAAGCCCTTGCTCTTCCGTGACTGTTTCCCTCTCTGGCTGTGAGTGTGAAGGCATCACACATTCTTTCTCTGGCATCAGCACTCTCTCTCATACCCAAAACTAGAGAAGACGAACCAACCCTTTTCTTCCTGCAACCCAATGTAATTACAAACAAAAACTGTCAGTGAAGCTGTTTTCTTATTTAAGAGGGGACTAGATTACTGAGAGCCTGAGAGCACGGTCCTCAGAACAGTGCCTATCTGTGCACTGTCTCTAGTCCTTGATGAAATAGATGCAGAAGTTGAGATTAAACCTTTAGAAACTCTTAATGATTTGGACAGTATAATCTCCTTCTATTGAATTGATTAATAAACATAAAATTGGAACTTGTAGTTTATTTTTGTGTTTTAAAATTTTTAAATTGTTTGTGTTTTGTGAAAGTATCAAAACTGATATAGATAATTTCAGAAGCCATGGGTTGGATCTCTGATCCCAGCAGGCAGTGAGAGGACTGATGGCCCCCATCTCCCTTTTCCACATGAGTAACGATAATATTCTTGATTGTGACTATTTTGAGGATGTAGAGTAACTGTCATGTGGTGAATTTCAACTCCTGGTGGTGAGAATCAACCTAGAGATCAGCTTCAGTTTACACTGTGCATTTCTAAACCAACTCTGACACCTGCCTTCCCTTGGCTGCGGTTATATTTGCGTATGTTTCATTAGCCCTTTGAAAACACAGCAACATTTTGGTAGGATTAATGTTGGTTTTTAACCATGAGTAAAGTACTAAAGAGGAAAAATTAATTTTCAGTTTGCTTTGGCAGTTTATATTTCCATTTTTGAGTGATTCTGGCTAAGTCAACTAAGCATTTTATCATTTTATCATCACATATAGTTTGGCTCCACACTGTTGTTCTAGAAAATACTTCATTTCCTAAAGCACATTGAGGCATGAAAACATTATCATTTCTATTAGACATGGTTTTAGCCAACCAGAGATTTCTGTTTGCTTTTTCCTAACTAGGATATATAGAAATATTGCTTCACTTTTTCTTCTTCCTACAGATTCCATCAGCAAAGTCCCTCATGCCACCTTTTCTTATATTACTATTCCTGCTGTAGGATAAGGCATGCTCATCTAGAAAATTTGGGAAATACAGAAAAGTATAAGAAGGAAAGTTAACTTTTTCATATTCCCACTACCTAAAGAATTGTTCACATTTTGGTACATTTCCTTTTCCAAATTTTTGCTTCATTATGAAATTATCAAAACTCTGTGTGCTTATTAAAATAAGCCACTTTATTTCTGTTTATAAATGTAGTTATATGTGTATGATAGAAATGTGTAGAAACAGAGAAAACTGCCTGGATGTGGTAGCTTATGCCTGTAATCCTAGCACTTTGGGAAGATTGCTTGAGGCCAGGAGTTCTAGACCAACCTGGGCAACACAGCCTGTTGCTGCCAAAAATAAAATAATTAGTTGGGTGTGGTGGCATGTCCATGTAGTCCTACCTCCGTGGGAGGCATGAGGATCACTAGAACCCAGGAATTTAGGTTACAGTGAGCTATGATTGTGCCAATGCACACTAACCCGGATTGATAGAGTAAGACCCTATCTCTTTAACAAAAGGAAACAGAAAACTTATAGAAAATTTAAAAATCATCCAGAATCCTACATCTCAGGGATAATTTTTAATGTATACTTTTTTGCATTGAATTCATATCACTATTTCAAAACATGTTCAATAGAAGTGTTATCATAGGACCCAGATGAGAGAAGAGTTAATAGAAAAACAATTATTCAGGTAATATTTAGTATGAGTTTCAAAGATGTGAAAAATTCATATTCAAGTTTCTAAGCAAGAAAAAAAAGGCTATTATGTTGCTTTATGTTCTCTTTCCTTTAGAGAGGAAAATATACTTTTTATTTCGTAGTTTTCCTGGAATTTTCCCACATGTGTTTCAAATAGCTGAAATACCATTAGTAAGTATTAGAAAGAATAATACTGCTATGATCTTAAGTGTCCAGTGAAAATAGTTAACTGTGTTTCAAAACGTGGTTCTTCTATTGGGAGGCTTAGGCAAGATAATCACTTAAGCCCAAGAGTTTGAGGTTGCTGTGAGCTGTGATGCCATGGCACTCTACCGAGGGGGACATAGTGAGACTCTGTCTCAAAAAACAAATAAAAAAACGTGGTTCTAGGCAAGAGGTGGAACAGAAAAAGGCACAGTTCAGTGACTGCCTAGGTGGCACTTTGGCCCTTGGGCTGCATAGGGTGCCTTCCTGTACTCTATTTGGTTGACTTGCTAATACTGGGTCTGGGAAAAATCCCCAGTTCTTTATATCATGATTTCCTTATGTGTTTTATTCTTATTTTTATTCATTCTTAACAGTCTAGAGTATGTCTTAAAACATTTTCTCCCCTTATAGTGAGTAGAATTGTGTCATCCAAAAAGCCAAGTTCAGGTCCTCACCTCTGGTATACACTTAGAAATCAGGTCTTTGCAACGCAGTCAGGTTATGATGAACTTATATTGGATTAAGGGAGGCCCTGCTGAACCCTAATCTGATGATTAGTGCCCTTTTAAGAGGATGAAAATTTGATTACAAAGACAGAAAACACACAGAATATCATGTGACAACAGAGATGTAAGATGGAGTGATATTTGTACAAGCCAGGAAAAGTAAAGGATTGCTGGTAACCACCTGAGGCTAAGATGAGCAAGGCAGGTTGAACCCCCACCCCCAGGCTTCAGAGCCAGCAGAGCTCGGCCAGTACTTTGGTGAGAGGATAAAGTTTTGTTGTTTCAAGCCACCTAGTTTGTGTTAATTTGTTACCACAGCCCTAGGAACCTAACACACTTCTGAAGAGCACTTGTTCCTTACTTTCTGAACACTCTCAAGTAATGTGTTCAGAGCTTTCTTAACACATAGCCAAACTAGAAAAACAACAGTTTTTCCCCATGGGCCCATGGTGTCTCATTTCAGAAATAGAGTGAAAACTTTGAAAACAAAATGATCCTTTCTAATTTAAAGAAAATTTCTTATTTTTTATTGTTTTCTCTGCATGAGTTATGTGCAACTAACCTGGCGCTAGAGTGAGTTTTTACATGGCATACCACGAGTTGTATGTGATTCATGAAATACTGAATTTGTTTCTCAGTTTGAGTCTTATGTCATTTCACAAATATTTAATTGTATCTGGAGTGGACCTTAGGTGGTCATTGAAAGAGCCACCAGGCTAATGTTCAAGGGGAAGCGTGCAATTGGAAATTATGATAATTGGAGAACACAGTCTAGCAAAGTGTCACCTGTTAGGCCAGAGTGGCAGGAGGTTGGGAAGAAATGCCAGCTGATGGTCAAAAATAATGAGCAGAGGTTTAACTGCATGCAGGTATGCTTTGGACCCTTCTACCTATCCATCGGTTCTATATGCTTTGTGAAACCCTGGGCTCAAAACTAGTGTGAATTAAATACAACTCATGAGACAGTTAATGTGTTAAATGTGAGGATAATTTCTTTGAGCACATTCTTTTTTCTGTAAAAAGGTACAGAGAAAGACAGGCCTCTACTCCAGTGGCAGCCACTGGGAGAACAGATCTGGGACAGAAACTCAGGCCCCCTGAGACTTCAACCCAGAGTTACTGATCCACTAGGATTAGACAGAGATCAGCTGAAAATAAGACAGAGCCACTTAGCCCCACCACACCAAGCAAGTTCTCAATGTCTCAGGCCTTAGCACTGTACAAGTCCTTTGTAAAGCTCTAGGGGAAAAGGTACAGACACCAGTCCCAGCTCTTGGGCAAGGGCAGGTTAATCCCTACTCCAGGAGCCCCCAACCTAACTTCATCTTATCTGCTCATCTAGCTTAAACGGTGCAAAATAATCATGGGGCAGAATCAGCGGAAAAACTCTGGCAATATGAATAATCAGAGTAGATCAACTCCTCCAAGGAACGAAATGGTGGACACACTAGAAGATCCTATTCATAAACAAATGGCTGAGATGTCAGAAATTGAATTCAGAATTTGGATTGCAAATAAGATTAATAGAATGGAAGTAAAGTCAGAATTAGAAATTCAACCTTTGAAATTTCAAAAGTTGTCTCAAGAATTCAATGAATTCAAAGACAAAATCACCAAAGATTTTGACACATTGTGATAAGAACTAGCCCTCAAAGATCTGAGAAATACTGTAGAATCCCTCAGTAACAGAATGGAGCAGGCAGAAGAAAGGATTTCTGATACTGAAGACAAAAGCTTTTGAACACTCCTAAAAGCTCAAAGAGGAATAGAAGTGGAGAACAAAATCAGATCATTCTCTCAGAGAACTCTGGGGTAATTTGAAGAAAACTAATATTCGCCCTATAGGAATTCCTGAAGGTGATGAGGTTGCTTTGAAAAGCCCAAATGCTTTACTACATGAGATAATGAAGGAGAATTTTCCAGAAATGCCAAGAAATTCTGAAATTCAGATAGCAGTTTCAAACCCCAACATGACTCAACCCAAATAAGGCATCTCCTAGACACATTATAATTAACTTTGCCAAAGTTAATATGAAGGAGAAAATTCTGCAAGCAGCCAGACATAAGAAAACCATAAACTACAAGGGGAAGAATATTAGAATGACTGCAGATCTCTCTGCTGAAACCTTTCAAGCTTAAAGAGGGTGGTCATTGACTTTTAATCTCCTAAAACAAAATAATTTTCAACCCAGGATCCTGTATCCAGCTATACTAAGTTTCATTTATGATGGAGAAATTAAATACTTTAATGACATTCACATATTGAAGAAGTTTGCCATAACTAAACCAGCTCTCCAGGATAGCCTCAGACCTATCCTCCATAATGACCAGTGCAATCCTCCACCACAGAAGTAAACTCACTCAGAAACTTTTAATCAAATTCCAACTTCTACAGTGGTGAAAGGATTAAAAATGTCTACTGGACTTTTGAAAAACTCAATACCCCAAATTCTACCAGGTTTGTCAATATTCTCAATGTGAATGGTTTAAATTGTTCTCTAAAGAGGCACAGGTTGGCTGACTGGATACAAAAACTCAGGCCGATATCTGTTGCATACTAGAATCTCATTTTACCTTAAAAGATACATATAGACTCAGGGTGAAGGGATGGTCATCTATATTTCAGGCAAATAGAAATCAGAAAAAAGCTGGTATTGCTATTTTATTCACAGATACAATAGGATTTAAACCAACAAAAGTAAGGAAAGATAAGGATGGTCACTTCATATTTGTTAAGGGTAACTCTCAACATAATGAGATTTCAATTATTAACGTTTATACACCAAACCAGAATGTGCCTCAATGTATAAGAGAGACCATAACAGATATGAGCAACTTGATTTCCTCTAGCACCATAATAGTCAGAGATTTTAATACTCCTTCGGCAGTGTTGGATAGATCCTGCAATAGGAAACTCAGCAAAGAAATTTTAGACTTAAAACGAACCATTCAACAATTGGGTTTAACAGACACCTACAGAACATTTCATCCTAACAAAATTGAATACACATTCTTCTCATCAGCCCATGGAACATCCTCCAAAATTGATCACATCTTTGGTCACAAGTCTAACCTAAGCAAATTTAAAAGAATAGAAATTATTCTTTACATCTTCTTGGACCATCATGGAATAAAAGTTGAACTCAGTAAGAACAGGAATCTGCATACTCATACAAAAACATGGAAACTAAATAACCTTATGCTGAATGATAGTTGGGTCATAGATGAGATTAAGAAGGAAATTACCAAATTTTTGGAACAAAATGATAATGGGGACATGAATTACGACCCTCTGGGATTACTGCAAAGGCAGTCCTAATAGGGAAACTTATAGCACTGTAAGCCTTCCTTAAGAGAACAGAAAGAGAGGAAGTTAACAACTTAATGGGACATATCAAGCAACTGGAAAAGGAAGAACATTCCAACCCCAAACCCAGCAAAAGAAAAGAAATAACCAAAATTAGAGCAGAATTAAATGAAATTGAAAACAAAGGGGTTATACAACAGATCAATAAATCAAAAAGTTGGTTTTTTTTTTTTGAAAAGGTCAGTAAAGTAGATAAACCTTAGCTAACCTAACCAGGAAAAAAAGGAGTAAAATCTCTAATTTCATCAATCAGAAATGGCAAAGACAAAATAATAACAGACTCCTCAGAAATTCAAAAAATCATTAATGAATATTACAAGAAACTCTATTGGCTCGGCGCCTGTGGCTCAATCGGCTAAGGCGCCAGCCACGTACACCTAAGGTGGCGGGTTCGTATCCCCAGCCCGGGCCCGCCAAACAACAATGATGGCTGCAACCAAAAAATGGCCGGGCCTTGTGGCGGGCGCCTGTGGTCCCAGCTACTTGGGAGGCAGAGGCAGGAGACTCGCTTGAGCCCAGGAGTTGGAGGTTGCTATGAGC
>CAUYQV010062666.1:0-24962 GCA_963574575.1 Galagoides demidoff
TGCCAGTTCTGCCAATGACTGAATAGGAAATGTAGAAATCACTGAATTACATTTGTGGCTTTGCCTAATTCTCCCAACAATTATGTAATTTTTCTTTGCATAATTTAAATATATGGTAGTAGGAGCTCACATGCCTAGAGTCGGGGTGTCTGAGGTTCTGTATTGGGGCTCACACATCTAGAGTCAGGGTGTCTGAGGTTCTGTATCAGGGGCTCACACATCTAGAGTCAGGGTGTCTGAGGTTCTGTATAGGGGCTCACACATCTAGAGTCAGGGTGTCTGAGGATCTGTACTAGGGGCTCACAAACCCAGGGTAAGGGTGTATGAGGATCTGTATCAGGGGCTCACACAACCAGGGTCAGGGTGTCTGAGGCTCTGTATCAGGGGCTCACACACCCAGCGTCAGGGTGTCTGAGGTTCTGTATCAGGGGCTCACACACCCAGGGTCAGGGTGTCTGAGGCTCTGTATCAGGGGCTCACACACCCAGGGTCAGGGTGTCTGAGGCTCTGTATCAGGGGCTCACACACCCAGGGTCAGGGTGTCTGAGGTTCTGTATCAGGGGCTCACACACCCAGGGTCAGGGTGTCTGAGGTTCTGTATTAGGGGCTCACACACCTAGAGTCACTGTGTGCTTCACTTTCTGTTCTTCATTTAGATAATTTCCATCTTCCTGCATTCAAATGTTTCAATCTTTTCTTCAGAAGTATCTAATCTGCTGGAAGCCAATCCAGGAATTTTTTGATTTCACATGTGATATTTGTCCGTTTTAGATTTTTCTTTCATTCTCTTCAGCAGTTTGATTTTTCTGTTCAGTCTCCGCTGTTCACTGTGTTGTCTCTCCCCTTTGGTCTTGAATTATTTGTGTTGCTTGTTTGAAGTCCTTTTTTCTATTTCTGATACATCTGTGCTGTCTACCAGTGTTTTCTTATTGATCTTTTTCCCTTCAGACCATTACTTACATTTCCTTGTTTCTTTTAGCCTTTAATGATTTCTTCAAATTATGTGCTTAGTATTTCAGATGCCTTAAAGCTTAAGTTCTGGGTTCTGCTGCTTCCTTTTGAGGAATGCTGAGCTTTCTCTGGAAGGCAGTTAGTTTTTTGGTGGGACTGGTTGGCCTTTCAAAGTTTTCTTGTAAGTTTTGTTTTAGTCGCTCCAGGATATTCTGTACTCCAGGACTGGGGGAAGTCCGTGTCTTTTATGCATCGCAGCTGAACACTGGGTGTATGGTGAGTTCTCTCCATCTGACGGTGAAAATTCCGGTTTCTTCCAGTTCAGTGCTGTTCTGGAGTCTCCATCCTGCTCAGAGGCTTGATTCTCTACTAGGCTCTAGATGTCTGAAGACTCAAGGGAACTCCTGTGTAGCTTTCTCCAGATCTTCTCAAATGTCCTGCTCCAAACAGTGCCCCTGCCTCACAAATCCATGCCTGTCAGGGCCTGGGACTGGCCAGGTCTCAGGCCCATCTTAGACTTTGGACATGGACAGCTAAGCTACCTTGCTCAGGAACAGTTTCTCTTAGGTGCCTGATGGCTATCTACCTTAGCTGGAGAGAGAGAGCGTCAGAGAGAGTAAAGCAGTCTTCTTAGTAGAGATAGATCTTAGTCTTTAGTAGAGCTTGGTAATCTTCAGCAGAGAGACGCCATGCTGGCATTCTGCAGGCAGGAGAGGAGTTGGAGTCAGAATAAGCGAGTCCGTGATAGAAAGTGCACACTCCTCAACTGCCTTCTCCTCCGGCCTAATATGAGGCTGATCTCGTGCCTTTCACCACCACAGGTGTCGAGACTGCCAATTCACCACTGCTCTCATCTCGCAAGCTCTCATGCTTGTTAGGAGGAAATCCCTCTCCATGCCCTTCTCACCAAGGTGTTTTATCATTGAGCTACACAGGTATTTCTTATAACTCTTACTCCTCCTAGCCATAAGCTATACAGGCTGCTACACAGGCCTCTAATCTGTCTCCTCAACTCAGCACCATTGTGCCATCCATGGGCCCCATGTTCCTGTGCCATGTTCCAGAGGCTCAGCGAGCCCTGGGCAGAAGCCTGGGCATCGCCGCTCACACCACAGTCCTCCTGGAGACCATGTCCTTTGCTGGAGTTACTCAGTGACTGAAAACAGTTGCTTTATGTGTTTGCTTCAGATTTTTAATTGTTTATGGCAAGAGGGATAGTTTACTGCCAGTGTTCTGTTGTGTCCTCCTAAGTCAGTTTTAATTAAAACTTTTCTACCTTCTGAAAATGAAAGCTTTGTAACTTTCCTTTTTTTGTTCCTGCAGGCTGCCAGGGCAGTCAGTAGTGAATCACATGATGGAACATACCAGAACCCACCCTGTGCTCAGTCTACTCACTTGCCTTTTGTCATTACCTTAATTTCCATTTTATTTTGCAGTGTGTAAGCAAGGCATTCAAGGAAGGTGTGAGCCCACAGAACCCTGGTCTCAGTTTAAGTCCTTCCATTTGACCCCTGCTGTCACAGTTCTATTTTACCCCATCCTGTCCCAACTGGTGTCACTATGACAGCCAAACCTCCCTTAGTCCACAGGCTGAGTAAATTTACCTACTTGGCATCCTCCCTAACCTTTGCAACCAAACCAAACAAAATCACCTTTTGCTCATGTTTTTACCAAAATAAAAATTCCCCAGAGCTCTGCATGCCTTGTGTGTGCCGTGTCCTCTGCAGGGCCCCTGCAGGGGCAGGGGACAGACATGCTGTCAGTGGTCTATTAGTAAGGGTAGTCTTTTTTTTCCTTTTTCTTTTTCTTTTTTTTTTTTTTTGCCAGGGCTGGGTTTGAACCCACCACCTCTAGCATATGGGGCCAGTACCCTACTCCTTTGAGCCACAGGCACCTCCCCAGTAAGGATAGTCTTTATACTCAAGCCCTGGCTGAGTAAGGAAACCATAGTCACCCCAAAATGGGACTTTGGTGAGCCTGTCCCCGTCAGCATGGCCATTCACTGCCAAACAAGGAAAGGATCGATCAGTGATCCTCTCTCATCCTGAAACTCAGCCAAGGGCTTGCAGCAGGGTAAATCATCACTAATCTGGCATGACCTAGTAACACAGGTCATGCAAATGTCCCTCTTACCGAAATCCTGAGCTGGACATCTACACCCCGGCACACTGGGAGCTGATAGCTTCGTGAACTGTTGCCCTTGCCCTTCCTCTATCTCCAGCCCGTTCTCTTTTCCTACCGCAGTTCTTAATTTGGTGTTGGGAGTGGTTCAGACACTGCGGCTCTTTGTTCCCTGAGCTTATAAAATGGTTATAGAGCTGGGCGCTTCTGAGCAAGGGGCTCTGTCTTGGTAGTGAAGACAGGAGCCAGGAAGGGCCGGGAAGCCACGGTGTCCACACTGAACGGCATCCCGAGCCCAGCAGCTGCCAACTCGTCTTCCTAATTGGGTTCTCCAGAAAAGCAGGAGCCACAGAGACAGTGGAGAACAGGTAGGTGGATAGATCCGGAGTTTGCTCCTGCAAACGTGAGCCCTGGCAAATCCCAAATTGATGGAGCAGGTGGGCAGGCTGGAAACTCAGCAGGAGTTCATGCTGCAGTGTGCAGGCTAAAGCCCTTCTCAGGAAGCCCCAGATTCCTCTATGGCCTTTGGCAGACGGGACGCGGCCCATCCACTGCAGGAGTGGAATCTCCATTATGCAGGTCAAGCGATGGTGAAGCCAAGCACATCCACACAGCACCTCCCAGCAGGGCTTAGATTCCCATTTGAGTAAATAACAGGCCCAGAGCCGGGCCAGCAGATATGTAAAACACATTGTTACAGGCACCTCCCAACCCCCAGAAGCATCAAAGAAGGACAGCGCCAAGGAAAGAAGAGATCCTGGAACCGTCCTGTTAGGAAACACCAGAAACAAAATTCAGTTTGGGAGAATCCAGAGAGAAAACCCCATTCCAGAAGATTCCTCATGGACATGGGCTGGTCTTCCACTTCCTCAAGAGGACGATTCGGGACTCGGAGCAAAGCAGCAAGACTCTTTAGATAAGCTGGTGATTCAGCTCAGGGATGGAGACTTGGGTTTTGAGTGTACGAACAGAAAAGAGTCTGTGAAAAAAAATACTGCCCAGCTGATACCCTCCCAGTTCTCGTGGGAGGAAACGGGTTGTGTTCTCACGCTTTCTGTTCTCTTAGACCAGTAGTTTCCACCCTTCCTGATGCCGCGATGTATTTTCATTGTTACAAAGGGATTGCGACCCACAGGTTGAGAACCGCTGTCTTGGATCCACAAGTGCTTCCCAAGTTCAACACACCTCCAAGTCCATGGTTGCTTTTGTTTCTCCACAAAACTTTGTGAGAACACAGGAGGCAGATAAAGGCCCCCATGTAGATATGTCCCCGGGGTCACGCACTCAGCCCCAGAGACAGGAGTCAGGGCCTTCTGGGTCCACCTGTAGCACTTTCCCTCCTGTCCTTGTGAAGATGTTCTCTGTAACTCCAAAGAGGTGGAGGCAAAACTGCTCACACACGTGTCCCTGGACACATGTGTTGAAGGGATGAGTTTCACATCCCAAGGCAAGAACCGCAGAAAGCCGTGGACGTATAGAAAACTGGTCCCCTCGCCAGTTCTCCAAGAAATGAAATCAAAACAAGACTCCACTTTTCACTTTGTGAACCTATGCGGTGTGCTCTGGCTGGGGTTTCAGGGGTGCTGTTGCCACAGGAGTCACCCCTCAGACTGCCACCCCATCCTTACCACATTCCATCCCAAACTTCTCCCACATGTCTTGATTTTCTGTCTAAAGAGCTTGTTTCTATGTCTAATCTTATCTTTAAAAGCATGGGAGACGGAGGTTTTTCAGTCATCTGGAAGAACAAGGAATCAAATGCCCAGAGAAAGTGTGGCTGGTCACCCCAGGTCTGGCTGCACCCTCAGGTTGGTCTCCCCGGGGCAGGCTGCACCCTCAGGTAGGTCTCCCCGGGGTGGGCTGCACCCTCAGTTGGTCTCCCCAGGGTGGGCTGCACCCTCAGGTTGGTCTCCCCGGGGCAGGCTGCCCCCTCAGATTGGTCTCCCTGGGCTGGGCTGCACCCTCAGGTTATAGGGGTGGGCTGAACCCCTCAGAAACATGCTCAGAACCTGCTGGAACTGTTATTTTCTGTCTTTGGAGGACAGAGAGAGCAGAACCCCAGGATGGCAAGAAGGAACTTCTTTCTCTCCCCGATTACTTCTGTAGTTTATACAGTATGACTATTCACCCAGAAGGACTACACAACATTGTCAGATCAAGTGTGAGCCCCACACATCAAGCCAATTTGAACCCCGGGAATCTCGATGCATCCGTGATCTGCGTCCCTCCACTGGGACCTCATTCTGCCGCAGCCTCTCTGGGCTCTGCCCACGTCCATCTGAGGATCTCAACAAGGTAGTTATGCCCTTGGCAAATATAAAGCCCCCATTAATTGTGCACGACAAGACTCTCATACTCCTTAAAATTGTCCCTGGTCACATAAAGAATAGAAAAGAAATGCTGGGCAATAAAGGCTTTTCTGGTTTTTTGTTTTTGTTTTTTGCAAACAACCAATGCACCAGGAAAAGACATGAAAGTGCAGAATCAAACCAGCTTTAAACATAACTTATCCCTGTAAAGTCAGAAATGATACAATTAGCACATAGGATCACACAAATATTTTTAAAAATTAAACTAAGGTATGTTTTTTAAATACTATAAACAAACTTAAACACCATTTTGGAAAAAATATTTGCAAATATTCATAACATAAGATATATCATGGTATAGTTTTCTTATACAAATACTTCTAACAAAGCAACAAAGGAAAAAAATTAGTAAACTTATACAAAAATAAGTAAGGTTAGGCTAGGTCTGGTAGCTCATGCCTGTGATCCCTGCACTTTGGGAAGCTGAGGAGGGGAACTCGAGGCCATAGGGAGCGGTGATCGTGCCACGGCACTCCAGCCTGGGCAACAGAGAGGACCTTGTCTCAAAAGAAAAAGGAATTAAAGGGAAAGTAGGAAAAATCTCTTCATGGTGTCCCAATTCACCCATCAATTTTAAAGTATTTGGACGTTAAGAACGTGCAATGTTACTTGGTTTTACTCACCAACCATGACTCCTCTGCAGCCTTTCACTGCGAGATTGAAGGGCCCGGGAAGATCTGCCCTGCTCCTCTCAGGCCTTCTCCTCCCTGCAGGAGGACGAGTTCTCCAGAGCGAGGACCCCACGAGGATCCCCTTCCCACCGCCCTCTTGCTTCTGGAGGGAGAACCACGCCCAGAAGAAACAGAACATGAGTCAGACTTATTTTAAAGGTTGAAAATATCTCATAAAATAATTTTAGTCATAGGCTTAGGAAGCATTTTTTGGACTTGTTTTTTCCTTCACTGTTTTGGAAAAATTAAAATGTGTTTTCCTGTTTGGCAGAGCTCACCCAGTGAACTCAGGGGTAAATGCCTTAGTGTCTGAGTTTGTGCTTACTCCGGAAGGTACAGATCAAACAGAAAAGCCCTGACCACGTGCCCACCTCAAACAGGCGTGACCCACACAGGGCAGGGGCCCCAGAGAGACGACGGGGACACAGATTCTTCACAATTCCCTGCAGCATGAAAAAATCAAAAAGTTTGTTGGGATAAGGAAAGACGCTACAAACCACACAGAGATGTCAGGTTTGGGACCATGTTAAAAAAAATACTGATAAAAGCTCTTTTGTTTAACTCAGCTGACGACAACTGCGTGGGGGAAAGCCCGCCCTCCCTGTCACCCGTGCACTGTCTGTATGGCCTGGAGCAGGACATTCCAACTCCCCTGATGTCCTTCAAAGCCTGGACCATGGCCGTGATGACTGCTTTCCTGGTGACTGACATTCTTCTGTAAGAATGGGGGCAGCACTCTGCCCACATCTCTCTCCCACAGCCTCTCACTCCCTAATCCTCCCACTCTCTTCCCACCCGAGGCTCAGAATCCAGGAGTTTACGGCGGGCACTGGAGCCCTGGGCTCTGCAGCAGCAGCTGTGCACCAGCCCGCAGGTGGGCAGGACCTCGGGCTTCTCTACTGCATTGAATACCTAATTTCTGAGACGTCCTACGGGGGGAAAGTACCTGTTTATCCTTCTCTCCACTTTTCCTGACGTGATTGGACCTCAGACACCTTTTCATGCTGCACTCATTGGCATTCCAGAACCAAGGTCTCAGTTCACTCATCTTAGGAACAATGTTCTGTACGATTCCAGAAGAATGCAGCATCTCTGCTGGCCACGGAGATCTACAGAATGGGAAATGCAGATTTGGGCATTTTGGTGACTTTTGTGCCCTCATAGAGAAAAAACATCACTCACCAGTTTATATCTCTCCAAAACCCAACTGTCGCCGAGCTACATGCCTAGGCCACTCCAGTGGAATCCACGGTGACAGAAAGATGTCAATCCGAGCTCAGAGAGCCAGAAAACCAATGAGGTTTCGCCTTAACTAAGTGCTCACAGCCTGCCGGGGTGACGGTGCTGGGACATGTCCTGTTAGAGTGAGCCGGTTCCGGGTGACCCCCCCATCCCAAATGCTGAGCAGTCTTGGAAATTAGGGACGCCTGGCTTAGCAACATGAGGGAAATGCAGAACTCTCTGGGCACAAAGGTGCAAGTAGGCAGTGGAGCCACAGAGGTGGCAGGTGGAAGGAGGTGGCCCAACACGTTGCTGGGGAAAGAGGCGATAACAACTGTGTAACAGGAGACACTGTGGAGCCAAACGCAGCAGGTGACACGGGGACACGTCTGTGTCCTGCCCTGCGTGTCAACCCACGTGTCACCCCACAGGGACACGTCTGCATCCAGCCCAACTGTATAACATAGGAGACACTGTGGAGCCAAACGCAGCAGGGGACACAGTGACACATCAGCGTCCAGCCCTGCATGTCAGCCCACAAGTCACTCTCCAGAGTCCCATCTCATAAAGATTATGTGCGTTTTACAGAGCAGGGGACGGAGGTGCAGAGGGAGGCAAGGTGTTGCCCTCAACCGCACACAGGTAAGTGGTAAATTTGGGGCTTGGAGCTGCAGAATTGGCACCACTGCAGCCAGCTATCCTCTTTGCTAGAGTAAGGTCGTGGGTGAGTCAGGAACTCGGCACCCCAGGAAAGATGGCCACATGGTCCAACGGAGTGCGTTCTGTCTGCCCCCCTTCTGCTTGGGTCATGTGGGGCAAACAGTCCCCACCGCCACCCAGCAACAGACTCTAGGCCTGAGGTTGTCCCCCCAGAGATGGAAGAAAAGCCCAAAGCTCACAAATCTGAGGCCAGGAGTGTCTTGCCAGTGGTGCCCCAGGGCTGGGCAGGTGCAGAATTCCCCAGGCAGCTGGACCTTGCAAGGCCTCTATGTGGGGCTCCTACTGCCAGGCACCCCAGGGCTCAGCTCCCAGGGCTGGGAGGGCAGCAGTTTTGGCTCTGAGTGTCTGAGCAGGGGCCTAGGTGGGCAGGGGCCTGGGTGGGCAGGGGCCTGGGTGGACAAGGGCTCAGTGGACAGGGGCTCGGTGGACAGGGGCTCGGTGGACAGGGGCTCAGTGGACAGGGGCTCGGTGGACAGGGGATCATGTGGACAGGGGCTCATGTGGACAGGTGTTCAAGTGAACAGGGGCTCCGGTGGGCAGGGGCTCAGGTGAGAGCATAGGAGACGTCAGGAGGTCAGAGCCTGGGTCTAAGAATTCTCACTTCTGTGAGTTCCCAGACGCTAGTGCCACTGGTGCAGGGATCTGTCTTGCGGACTGCTGGCCAGCAGCATCTCTGGTGACTCAGCAGGCCCTCCCTCCTCACATCACTCCCGCCTTCCCCTCCTTCCCCACGTGCTCTCACCACCCTCTCTGGATGTGTCTGAGGCTATTTCCAGGAAAGCCTTGTCTACAGCCTCATCTGGGTGTCTCCTGGAAGACAGGGCCCTCTTCCATGTTGCCTGCCCTCCCCGCAGGCCACACTCAGGATAGGGTGCTGGGAGAGGGACCACACCCAGCCCACTCACACCCAGTGTCCCTGACTGCTGACCGAGGAGCAGAATGACCCATCTCAGGGCCATCCCTTCAGAAGAGGATGCCGGGCATCCTGGCTGCAGTTCATAGCCCCATGGGTCTGCGGGCTTCAGCCCCCTCCCAAAGGTGCTGTCCCAACTTCCTGACTGTGGGGCCTGCTCAAACCCCTAACTCAGCCAAGCCCCAGGCCGGGTGTGGGCAGGCAACTGTGTTGCTCACTGTCTGCATGTGACAAGGAGCTCTGTTAATAATTCATTCAGTGATAAAAGACAAGAAGGGGAGCTGTCCCAGGAAGCCAGCCTGCGTGGCCTGCTCTCTCATGCCAATGAGCCAGGCTGCTGATGGCATTCTTGGGACAGGCCTCTATTCTTGGTCCAGTCAGCTGCAGACAGAGTGACAGGGCCAGCAGGTAGAGTGTGGCAGCCACCACCAGGTGAGGGCTTCTTGGTGGTGTCAGCAGGACTGGCTGGCAGCTGGCATGGGCTATGCCATAAAATACGTGCCCAGCTTGCTAACAAAGAGTTTGGGGAGACCACGTGGGACCCTAATGCTTACACTCCCAGGAGTATCAGGAAGTGAGGATGGAGTCCGGGGCCAGCAGTCCCGAGGGACTCAGCCGAGAGGCGCAGCAGATGCACGGGTTGTAGTTTGGGTGACACCTGAAAATCAGCCCTGGATGGCCAAGGGCTTGGGCCACAGGAGATGGTAGGCAGGCTCGAGAATTTGGGGAGCAAGGCAGTGGCAAATGGGATCTGGGGAGAGGAAGAAGAGGGATCCTGCCCATCTGGCCTGTGGCCCAGGACCGGTTTCATCACTCAGAGAGGGGAAGGGACCCTCCTGGTCTGGTCAGCTCCCCGCCCCTGCCCTGAGCAGCCCCTGGCTTCAGCTCCAGCAGCTTGTGTCAGGGCTGTCCAACTCCACATTGCAAAGCAGCCCAGGGACCAAATCACCTTTTATTACCTTGTTTGTCTGGAAAATCTGTTCCAAATTCCAGACGACAGACGCGAACATGAACTGTGGGCCATAACCCCTTTGCAAGTTGTAACTGTCAGGGGAAGAGAGCACGGATCTGACCCCCGAGAAGAAAACAAGCTGGCCTGGTCCCTGCTGACAGTGACAGGAGCTGCCTGTGTCATAAATAAGGCCGGGACAAGAATCACTGCAGTGAGACTTTAAGAGGAGGAAGTGTGTGTTTGTCCTGAGAAACAACACCCATGGGAGCAGTAGTGAGTGGCACTCGGTGATCAGAGACCGGAGAAAAGACACTGGGAAGGCCCGGCCAGAGCTCCCGAGAAAAGCTACGAGAGGGACCTGAAGCTGATGAACTCCAGATCAAAGCCCAGAGTCCTCTGATAAGAGCCGGTACTCATTAACAGGACACAGTGTCATCAACTTACTTTTAGGCCAGTCACCGGAATACTGTCAGCGGCACGTGACGGTAGTGTGACACAGGTGGCCTGGAATTAGGGCAGGCTTTGTTTTTCTCTGCTTGGGAGCAAAGTGCTGGGTTGATCTGAGCAGAATAGGATCACTTCCTGCTCAGCAGTGATTTCTTTTTCTCCTCAACTCTGGGGCCGTATTCTGTTGCATGTGCAGACAGCCAGAAGGGGTTGGTTACACGGGCTCTTCGGAGTTTGAAGATGTCCACCATCCCTTCCTATACACTTATGTATTTGAACATAAGTTTTAGGAACACAAACTTCACACTGTATGTTTAAAAAGTTGCTTGCTAGTTTTCTACAAACTTGGTTCTATGTTTAATGACACAAATTTATTATGTTACAGAGCTGGGGTCTAAAGTTCTAAATGAATCTCACTGGCTAAACCCCAGGTGTTGCCATGGCTGGTTCCTTCGGGGGGCTTCAGGGGGAGTCCGATCCCTTGCTGTCTTGCAGAGGCCACACCTGAACCCCTGGACTCAGGCCCAGTCTCCACCTGCCCCAGCTCTGGAATTACCTGCAGACAATGGGCCCAGCTGGATGACCTGGGATGACCCCTGTGCCTCTGGTCCACATGCAGTCACCCTTGCAAGGTCCTTTGCCATTTGGGGTCCCAGGTCAGACGTTCCCAGCATTAAGGTGTGAACACCTCGGGGCCATCATTCTGCCTCTCCACCACCAGTGTGTAGCCAAGGTTCCTTGGCCCATCCTTGGCCAGGCAACCCCTTTTGTTGAAATCAATTTGGATTCACAACAAATAGGTTTTTGTAACCTGATATAAATTAGCCACAGTTCTCTCTTCAGCACTGGAAAAAAAACCCAAGACTGTCTCATTAATTAAGATAGATTTTGACATCTTCTGTGGGGAGCTCACACAAATTGACAGTTACTCTTCCGTCAGATGTTTAGTTATCTTATTAGATTCATTTCTGTATATTGAATAATCTGAGAAAATGCTAAGTTCACTCTGAGGCCTTGTAATGGTTTGTTCTGATCACATTTATTTCATTGTCAATTTGTGTTTACGTTTTGCGTCTTCCGAGTCCTCCTTGGCTGTCTTTACTGCTCCTGTATCAGGTGGGGCCTACGGTGGACGCCTGTTCCAGGTCTTTATTGCCCGTGTTTCAGGTCCTGTCTGCAGTGGACACCTGTTTTAGGTTGCTTGAGGGTATCTAAGTTTTTACATACAGCCTAGGTAGAGGAAAACTTGCTGATTGTTGACACGTGTAAGAAAATGTTTTTATTTTTCCTTAACGCTTTGTTGGAGGTGGGCATAGCATAGAATCCCGGGTCTGTCTTAGTCTGTCTGGGCTGCTGTAACAAAATACTACAATCTGGATGACTTATAAATGACCCAAATTCACTTCTCACCACTCTGGAGTCTGGAGGTCCAAGATCAAGGTGCCGGTGGGTTCTGTGTCTGATGAGGGCCAGCTGGGTCACAGATGGCAGCTTCTCTGTGTGTCCTCCTGTGGTGGGACCCACAGGGAGCACTCAGGGGTCTCTTTTATAAAGACATTAATCCCAGTGGCCCAGGGCCTGCCCTCATCACCTCCCCACAGTCCCTCCTCCAAATAATACCACCCTGGAGAGTCTGGATTTCAACACATGACTGTCAGGGACACAAACATCCAGACCATAGCAGGGTTCAAATCCATCCTCCTCAGAACTTGGATAACCAATGTCCTCCTTCAGGCCTGCTTGCTGCTGTCACTGCCAAGAACGTTCTGGAATCTCGTGCCTACCTCCTTACGTCCTTCTGATCTTTACTCAAAAGAACCTTCCAGGTGGGGTTTTTCCTGGACACCTTGTCCACACAGCCAGCCCCTCCCCAGCCAACACCTCCTTTCTCCTTTGCTAGTTTCATTGTCTTCTCTTAGACCAGTGTTTTTCAACCTTTTTTTTTTTTTATCTCACAGTACACTTGAATCTGTAGTTAAATTTCCCCAGCACACTCAAATTATGTTGACTTAAAAAAAAAAAAGACTATACTTACTGTGCCTTGAACTTCTTTTGAAAATAATTTAATTAATGGTCTTTAGAAATGTTCACAGCACACCTAAGGTCCTCTCATGGCATGCCAGGGTACCTTGGCATACTGGTTGAAAATCACTGTCTTAAACCTTTAGTTTAGTGTCTGACACTCAATATATTTTACTTATCTGCTTTGTTTACTGTTGGTTCCCTCCCATTGGAAAGTAGCTGCGGGGAGGTTTTGAGTGGAACACTGCTTGGCAGAGAAGAAACACTCATTAAGTAGACGGCAAAGCCCTGCCCTGTCACCTGTCACATCCTCTGGACGGGGTCAGTGCTGCTCTCACACCTTTACACGTGACCTCGTGTTTGTTTGCCCATCAGTCCCTTTGTAAGTGTTTACAGCAGCCTCTTTATCTCGGCGCTTCTGAATGACTCTTTATTCATAAATTATGCTGGTTGGCTATTTCTCTCCCGAAACTTGCATCATTTTCGTGCCAGGAGCTCCTTCTGCTGCACTGGTCTGATTACTCCCCTCCAGCCACTCCACTCTCCTTTCTGAGCACCCCAAATCCATGTGCCACTTCTCCACCGTGTCTTCCAATTTCCTTCCTTTCCCATGATGAACTGACATTTTCTCGACGCTGCTTCACAGATCACACTTGGCTCACCAGCCAAATCCACTCTACCATTTAGCCTGTCCGGACATTTATTTAATTTTAAAAAAAATTTTTTGAGACAGAATCTCCCTACGTTACCCTGGGTAGAGTGCTGTGGTGTCGCAGCTCACAGCAACCTCAAACTCTTGGCCTTAAGTGATTCTCTTGCCTCAGCCTCCAGAGTAGCTGACACTACAGGTGCCCAGCACAACGCCTGGCTATTTGTGGTTGTGGTTGTCATTGGTAGTTTGGCAGGCCTGGGCCAGGTTCGACCCTCCAGCCCCAGTGTATGTGGCTGGTGCCCTAGCCGCTGAGCTACAGTTGTCGAGCCCCACATTTTTTTAATTTAGCGTATTTAATACGAACCCCTTTTTGTTCTCAGAGGGTTCCTCTTTCAAAGCAGCTTGTTCGAGTTTTATGAAGAAATGACCCTCATTGCTCGCTAATCACTAATGAGGAAGTTTAAATTCTTGTCGGTTCTGTGAATTATTGCTGCTTCCTCAAGGGCAAGCTGATCCTTGGTGGTCTTGAGTGTTCTTCTTCATCCTCTTGAACTTTTCCAAATCTCTGGCAACTCTCGTGCTTTCTCCATGTGTTTCATGAAGGACAACGCTGCTCACACAGGTGCTGCTGTGTCCCCTCTGCGCCTGCCCGGACCCTGTGTGCAAATCAGATTTCTCTGGGCCATAAAAGTTTAGTGTATTTCTGTCCTGGAAGGAGCTGCTTTTCCTTTAAAAATAAATTTCCAGCGTTTCTCCCAGTTGCATTCCGCTTCTCAGCACCCTTCACAGGCCCAGGGGCTGCTTTCTTTAGAGACAGTTCTCAGCCTGTAGCTAAGGGATTTTTCAACCAGTATGCAGTGCGAGAGGATCTTAGGTGTGCCTCAAAAAATTTTAAAGACCATTAATTAAGTTATTTTCAAAAGAAGTTCAAAGCACAGTATATTCCTTTTTTCACTTTTCTTTTGATCAACATGATTTAAGTGCACCATGGAAGCTTAACTATAGGTTCAAATGTGCTCGGAGATTTAAAAAAAAAAAAAAGGTTGGAAACACTGCTGTAGCTGAAGGTTTTGAGAGGAGAAAGTCTTCAGGATTTGGAGATGAATGACTTCTATTACTTGCATATGTAATTCACAAGTGAAACTTCTTTCTCTGAGGCCCTGCTGGGAAATGCAGGGTTGCCTTTTTCTCCAGCCCTCCGGTCCCAGAATGCTCCCTCTTGCAGGAATTCCTCCGGTGTCTTGCAGGTGAAGACCTGTCTTATTTCCTAGTACACAGTCATGATTTTATTCCACGTGAGAGGCAACTTTTTTCCATCATTTGAATTGGATATTGAAGGGGGGAGCCCAATTCCTCCATTATTGAATATTAATTGACAGAACAAACCAGCCTTATAAACAAATGTTATGGTCTTCATATTCTGACCACCAAAAACTCAAAAACAGGGGCTCTAAAATATCAGTTTTCCTTAACTTTGAATTTTTTTCTTGATGTATTTTTTCTGAACTTCAGGGCCATGTACAGAACCCCAGTCTGTAAGCAAATCACTCTTCACAAACGCTCACAGCAGGCCAGGTGGCTAAGGCATCACTCAGCCAGGCCACACGTCTACAATTAACAACATCATCTGACCGGGTGAACACTTAGTAATTTTTTGTTTAAAAAAGAAAAAACAAAGCAGAATTTGTTTTGAATGTATTTCTGAATAACAATTTATACCAAGAAGAACCCGTAACAACTACTGTAGAAAAGACAGGAGGAGAAAGGCACTTCCCAAGCAAACTTGGGGCCAGAACATCAGCCAGGCGGGAAAGATGTCATTGTCCGACCAGCCATACCAATGTGCTTCCTAAAAAGTAGGACCATGTTTCTACTTCTCAAGTTAAACATCTGAATTTAGGCATTTTTGATAAGTAGAGCAGGTTTACGAGCATTCCTCTAAAAAGTTGCCACCGCTGTCCCTCCCCTCTCCAAACCTTTTCTCCACCCACCAAATTACTAATTCATTTATTATTATTCCCTAATTACTATCTCACACAGACAGCTGACAACCTCCTTTCTACCCTAATCTGCTCATGTATTTTATTTGATATTTGTCAATTGAACTAAAAACCTTTTAATGCAACAGCTGTCCTTGAGATGACTGGTTGAAAATCATTAGCTTCGTCTACTGGGGATTCCTCTTTTGATTTGACATTTGGAAACACACTACATAGTGGCATCAGGAGGTGTTTGTGGCTTAAGGATAAGCTTTCAAAATCTTGGAGGGAACTGTCCCAGTCCACAGTGGCTCACGCCTGTAATCCCAGTACTCAGGGAGGCCAAGGCAGGTGGATTTCCTGAGCTCACAGGTTTGAGACTAGCCTGAGCCAGAGTGAGACCCCGTCTCTAAAAACAGCTGGGTGTTGGGGCAGGCGCCTGTAGTCCCAGCTACTCAGGAGGTTGAGGCAAGAGAATTGCTTGAGCCCAGGAGTCTGAGGTTGCTGTTAACTATGACTCCATGGCACTCTACTGGGGGCAACAAAGTAAGACTCTGTCTCAAAAAAAAAAAAAAAATTTGAGATCTACGGATACCTCTGCCAATTCTTACTCTTAAGCCTGAGACACTAGAAGAAATGCACTGTCCCGTCTCCCAAGAAATTAGAGAAGCCTTTTGTGGTTTCAGACTTGGTCCAGTAAAGCAGACCTACAGTTCAGTCTCAAGGCTCCTTACTTCCAAAAAGGTAACAAAACTAATAAAATTACTTAAAACGAAAGAAAAGAAAAAAGTCAAGGAATTGTCCAGGGTGATATATGGGAGAAGTCTTTAGCTTATATATGAAATAAAATTAATTTTGTGTTGATTGTATAAATGTATGTTTTTTGAGAAATCCAATAACAAAAAAAAACCTTTATAGGGAAAATAAATAAAATTTTAAGATATCTGAGGCTACTCTAGTTTATTGGGTTATAAAGCTCTGATTACGTAAAAAATAAGTACAGAACTTCCAGGAACATTAGATTACTCAGATCAAAATATTGTCTTAAAACATAACCGAATTTATAAAGTTTAGTATAAGCTACATTTTGCAAGTTATTTTTATTCAAAGATGAAAAAGACACAGGGAAAAAACTAATAATGTTACCTTTGGGGCCCTGATGACTTTTTAAAATACTATTGTAAATGTGTTTCGTCTGTCATCACAAATATCCATTATGGTGGCACTTTGCCTTTGTCTGTGTCTTTTTTTTTTTTTTAAATTGAATTGTCTGTGTCTTGATAGCTCAATTCCAAAAAGCCACATCAGACCAGGAAACTATCCTGGGAAAGAATAAATGGTGCAGAAAAACGCAGGTGCTCCTCGACCCTCGGTGAAGAAAACCGACGAGATGAGCCCTGAATCTTCACACGAGCCACGTAGGAGCCTCCTCTGTCTCACAGGGACAATTAGCTCAGTAACATTCAGCCAGTTTTCATTTTGTTCCTTTTGGATTCTTAAATGTTTTAAAATAACTATTATTGTTTTTAAAGATGAGGAGAGAAGAATCCTAACGGATTGACTCTGTGTAAATCCTAGAGCATCAAGGCAAATCTTCAGAAAGCTCCAGTGTCCTCTGTACACTGGGCCTCTAAGTGCCAATTGCCAGGTGCCTCCCTCCTCCAGTAGTGCAAAAAAGTGGCCAACCACGCCCTGCTCCCCCCCACCCCACCCCCCGTGCCATCTGGAGGCTCCCGTGTGGTCCTTCACACCTCCCCAGCTAGGAGGAGAAGGGAAGACTACACCACACCCCGTTGGTTTCAGGCTCTACCTGCACAGGCAGTGGCCCTGTGTCATGGGAGCAGGGCTGCAAGGGAGGTGGGGACATGTAAATGATGGGCAAGATTAATGTTGTTTGAAAATATGCTAATGCGTTACAGAAGTGAGGCTGAATGTTGTGTGTTCTGTGCACAGAAGGTAAGCAGCAGACAGGCGCTCTCCGCACAGCTGGGAGTGAGAACATCAGGTGCTGAGACTTAACACCCCAGCCTGGACATGCGGACCTGAGAAGGCCGAGGGGTCAGAGACCCCAAAAAGTCAATGTGCCCGAAAGT
Source organism: Galagoides demidoff (assembly GCA_963574575.1). Classification (NCBI taxonomy): domain Eukaryota; kingdom Metazoa; phylum Chordata; class Mammalia; order Primates; family Galagidae; genus Galagoides; species Galagoides demidoff. Next base: position 17,112 of record CAUYQV010062666.1, read on the forward strand.
ATGTGTGCATTTGTGCACGTGTGTGAGCAGTTGTTACCACCAATTAGCTTCTGTCATTTTGCTGAGCACAGAAACATTAGGAAGAATGGAAGGATTGATATTGTTAATTAAAATAAGATTCTCTTTTCTGCTGACAACTCTGAAGACATGGTAAATTTTCAATTCAACCTTTCAGAAAAATTGAAATCCTAGCAGACTCAAGCAAATCACCTCTAAATGGGAAGAAGTCAGGGAACGTCCCCCAAATCACTTCAATTCCTTTCGTGTCCCCATTCAGCTTCGTAGATCCTGGTACCGTAGACCTCAAATTCTGTACTCTTCTCCTGATGTAAAGAAACACTTATCTGTGACCACCAGCTCTGCTTCTGCGGCTTGCAGGGAAATTAGGAAAAGATGGATTCACCTTCGTCTGTTTCTGAGGGAGCTTAGAATCCTTTGTAATTTCTCTAGGATGGTCAGTGGCTGGTTTTTGCATTGTGACTGTCCTGAAGAATGCTCTCTATTTTAAATTTCCTGTGCAGTGAGGATATAGGCCCAATTCTTAGAACCATCTCCTTTTGTATTTTGGTTAAACAAGTAACATATGTTACCTTGGGTAGAAAACAATAATTCAAAAAGTTGAGATGAGAAAGAGAAAGGAAAGATAATAAAAAGTCAACATCCCACCCTTAGAAATAATCACTGCCAGGATTTTGAGTATGGCCTTCAGGACCATGTGTGCACACGGGGGGTGTGCATGCATACCACACAGGACAGTGTCACATGCACACACCGAGCTCAGGACCTTCCCCACCATGCGTGTCTTATGCATTCAAAAGCCAGGAGACTGGGAGGGACCACATGGTAAGGAAGCTGGTCTCCACGTTTATAATAGAAGAACTTTGGGACCCAGAGTGACCACAGCCTCTGACATCATCTCCCCCTCTACTCTGGAGGAAAAGCCAGGACCATACTTCCTAGAATCCCCTTCCCCACGTGGTCTGTACAGAGTCTGCCCAGGGGAGGCCTGGCTCGCACACGACCCTCTTAGCCCTGTATCCCTGACCTCACCGGCCCTGCACGCTGACACCAACCCCTTCTTAGGTGATGACTGTGTCCTGGCACACCCAGGACATCAGTAGAAACAGGGGTGGTAGGGAAGTGACAGGAGCAGAGGCTGGAGGTGGGAAGGAGGGCTGGGCAGCCCAGCCCCCTGCTGACTGTGGAGTCCAGGGCCCCAGCACTGTCCGTGGGGTCTTCCAACAGGGCACAGCGCTGCTCCACAGATGGACAATCCATGAGCACCAACACTCAGCCCAAGGTGGCGTCAGAGCCAGGATTGTCTACACTCTGACCCAGTGCTGAGGCTGGGCCCCCAGGAGGCCACCCCCACTGAGCAGGGCCCAGCCAGCTTCGCTGTCTGGGGGTGAGAAAGGCGGCTGCAGAGTATCAGGGTGACATGGAGAAGCAGTTGGAAGAATGGCGGGGCAGCATGCAGGCCTGCAGAGGGGACAGGCAGGGGCCAGAGGGTGAGCACAACAGCTCCCACCAGGTCCGCCGCCCCTCCCAGGAGGCGCTCCTTCCTCTTGGAGGCTGCCTTGACCCCGGGCCTTCGGTGTCCCCGAAAGCTAGCCGAGCCCCCGTCTGTACTGGGGTTGCTGCTTCCTAATTGTGCCCTCTGAACGCGACTATGCATGTACCTGAACTTTTCTCTTCATTTTTATAGTCCTATAATACTTCGAGTCTTTTATCTGCAAAATTCAATTCTGAGTCGCTCCTCACCCTCAGCTGTACAGCACTTCTGTCCATTCCTCTCCTGAGACCAAAAGGTCGCGATGGGACACTTCTAGTCATGGACTGAATCAGTCCCCAGAGATGGAACAGCTACCGCCAGGGATCTGATCTTCATACTCGGAAATAGGCAGTCTGATCTCTGAAGTCGCTCTTGCCAGTGCCCCAGAACGTGACACTGCTGTAGGTGCCGCCCGGAGTCAGCTAGGGGTCTGCAATCCCCTCGGGGGCTGCTCCCTCTGCAGCGCCCCCTACCTGCTGTCCCGAGTCAGCCCCGGGTCTGCAATCCCCGCGGGGCTCCTCGCTCTGCAGCGCCCCCTGCCTGCTGCCCCAGTCAGCCCAGGGTCTGCCATCCCACGGGGCTCCTCCCTCTGCAGCGCCCCCTGCCTGCGGTGCCTTCTTGTCTGGGCTACGCTTTCCTTCTGCTCTTGTCTGGTCATGTTCCCTAACTTCAGTGCAGTTTGATGAATTTTAGCTTGCTCTTTGTACTCCATTCTTTAATTTAAATTTGCAATGACTAGAACATTTAATTTGCTTTTAAGAAAAGCAAACAAAAGGAAGTAGCTTTTCATTAGACAGCACTAATTGATTTTTCCTGCAGTAGGAAAGAAGCTTTCCTGTCCTGGTCACGTGGCCTGTGATGAAGATGTGAGGCCGTTGTCATCTGTGGCTCCACAAACCCTGAGCCGAAGATGCTGTCCCAGGGAGGAGCCTCCGTGGGGTATGCCGAGGTCTGGAGTCTTCCAGAAAATGAGAAAACGGATTTTGCTGTCCAGTAACTGGGCAGTGCACCCGTGATCTGGTTCTGTAAGGGAAGGAGGAGATCCAGAGAACCCGCTTCTGCAATCCTTTAAAAGGGGCCTCAGAGTTGTGTGCAGAAATGGTTATCACTTCTGGTGGTAGAAAAAAATAAATACAAGCCAGTTTAATAAGATACCCAAGGTCATTGGCAATGCTGAAAGATTATAAATCAATAGGGTTTTTTCTTCTGCTTATACGTCTTCCAACAATCTCAATACAAATAAATCTATAAATAAAAATTCACATAGTATTCACCTACTAACAGCTATGAAAGTGTTTGCCTTGATTGACAATTTAAAATAATGTTTTCAAATAGGAGACTAACTCTGGAAAGCAGTTCTTGATAAACCCCAAACTGGGGTGACGGGAAAACGTGACTTCACATTGGTTTTTAAGCAGAAAACAGTGTGACCTTCCCACTGTGGTAGCTGGTGATGGGCAGGTGGAGTTTTGATGCCAAGACATGCGTGAAGCAGCCTAGTTCATGGAACTGAAGCAACTGGTTCTTACTCAAAACTGTTTTGGGAAAACTTTAGTTTATATTTTAAAACCCTGGCTGTATTATGGAAAGAGATATATTATTGGCCATATGAAGTAAGATGTAAGATTTCAAATAAATTGCTATTTATTGCCGAGTGCCTGAGAGCTGAAGCAGCCTCTCTGTACACACGTGTGCAAATGCAGATGGTAACTGGCAGTGCAGCTGTGACTCTGAGCAGCGCTCTGATCCCCGTGCATTCCCAATGCTTGCTCTCTGCGTTTATTCTCAAAACACGCATCAATGCTCTGCTAACTCATAAGAAAGCCTTATAGGTCCCACCCACACTCAGAGTATATTGACGAAGTGGGGGTATTCAAGGTTGTACTAGCAACCTTCAAACAACCCTTTCCCATGACAAGCGGGAGGCTGAGGCAGCGCACACAGTGCCCAGCAGCAGCTGCCAGTCTGGAGTTTGCTGTGTGTTATCAGCATTTGGCTCCGAAGATCAGAGACTAGAGTTTGCTTCTCAAGGTCTGCAAATGGACGCCTCTTGCCATTCTATTCTATTCTGCTTATTCATTTAGCCTTTCATTCAGTAAGTGCAGCCTGGAGGGAGATCCCGTCTCTGTTGCTGTGGGGCTGGAGCCCAGTGCCCACCCCGTTGTCTGGGGTCCCTGTGGGTAGCACCCCAACACCTGTACTCCCACTTTCCTGCAGAGGTGATGTCAACAACCTCACATTCCCACTCACGTCTCCCACCCAGAGCACAACTCTGAGAGGTGTGACGCTCTTTCACAGCTACTTGGAATAACCTAATCAAAGGCTGCTCAGCACTGGGCACCAGCGTTAGGGAGAGAATCCAAACAGCTGAGTCAGGATTGGCCACAGACTTTCCGGGAGAAGGCATCCGCTTCTGGGCTCTGCACAAATCCAGCTCTTTGTGCTCAGGAGACCTACCTGACATGACTCAAATGGTGACGTCCGTTGTGGGACTGTCGGGCATTATCTGCACTTTCTATTAAAGGGGAGGTCACTTCTAAAATGAAAGCCCACACTGCACTGACGTGGCATTGTGTGCGTCTGCTTGGGATTTTTTGTTTCCAGGGTGTGCAGAAGGGTCCGCTAGCAGAAAATGTCTTTCACTTCATGCATAATCTGATGATGAATATTCTAAATCCACACAAAATACTTTTTAAACAATCCAGTGACTATTAAAAGAATGTATGTAAATAGAATAAAATGAGAAATTACACAACTATAGGTAAGAGTGTGTCAAGGAGGTGGAATGATGAGTACTTTTGTTCTATTTCCCAAAATGTGATTAGACTTCTTATCCCATAAATAATAGCATTATAAAATCGCCCATCTAATTCCCTGATGTCTTGGTCTGTTTGCAGAACTGTGCATCCTGACCTTGAAGACTAACAGAGAAGTGCGGTGAGCACTGTGCACCGAGGGGCTGAACTGTTCTTCTCATGGGGTGGGAAATGCTGCCGTGCCGTCCAGCCTCCTGAAAGAAGAGGTAAAGACTCCTTCCCAAGCTAAATCTACAGGCACAGAAAAATGCTCCCGAGGTACAGTGTCCAAAACTACCATGGAAAATGCACGTGTGTACACTTATATTTCAAACATGTGGTTGCTTGGGCTCAAAAGTAAGAAATCTTTGGGGGAAAGAAAGGATGACAAAGTTGCAGTGGAGAATTTCAGAGGCTCTTACTGCTGGGTTTTCTGATAGATCTCAATCCCTGGTAGCTTAGATCAGGGTTCAGGACAGAAGCCTCAGAAAGGGAGGTAACATCAAAGCTGGACCCATGAAAGGTGAAAGACCCACAAAAAGAGATGGCAGGTATATGTGCCTGTTTTGATTTGGGCTCCAGGTATAGTGCTAATAAAGAAAAATTCTTAATGACAAGTTCCTCTTTATGTGAGCTTAAAGTCACATTTCATAAAACTGTTGTAGAAAAAAAAATTTTTTAAGAAATCAAAAAAACTTGGCATATATACTGTTTCTAGGAAACTTAAAATTTTCCATGAATATTAAAGCCGTAATCAGATATTATAAAATAGAAGAAAGAGTTCTAGTGAAGAAAAATAAGCAGACACATAAACACAATGTAGAATCAAAACCACAAAAACTGCAGATATGAGAATGGTCATCTTAAAAAGGAAATGACCGTGTTTAACATGTTTAGGTGTATATTTTACAAAGAATGAAATCATGAGTTAAGAAGAGCTTTAAAAATTAAACTGCAGTCTTATGGCCACACATTTGGCAATGGGAGAAAATAAATTCCAAGAAAAAATACCAAGTGTCAAAACCAACTCAAAAAGAAGTAAAAACATTTGAGTTGTCATTTATCTACTACTTTGTCCCACAACAAAAACACTGGCTTCAGGCAGGTTTTATGGAAAAATTCTACTAAATACTAAGAGGGTCTAGAAGTTAAATAATAATCATAGTACCCAATTTGAAACAGTTCAAACTATTGATTGGGAAAGTCACCCTCTATAAATTACCCAAAATGCAGTGAGCAAAGACAAAGGCACAGAGAACTTGACCTAGAGGTGGAGAGACTTGGGGACATGGCCCGCCTGGCCGATGTGCATTCCATTAGAATTCTAGGAAGGAGAGCAAATAAATGTAACAGAAACAATACTGAGAGAGAAGATGGCTGGCAATTTTCTAAAATCAATAAACGACACAAATCTTTGCATTCAGAAATCCCTAAGCTTTCCAGGTAGTACATTAGAGAAATGTTCAGAATTGGGATGCCACAATAAAGTGAAAGATCACCAGAAGCAGACGGGAGAAAATGTCTGTAAAACAAGACTCACCAGACACATAGCTGACTGCTAACGAACAAATAAAGCACTTAGCAGGGCACGTTTAAAAATGAGATCGAGAACGAATGCGACCCAAAATTAGTAGACAGAAAAAATGATAAAGATCAGAGCAGAAATAAATAGAATTAACACAAAAACACAATAAAAAGGTGAGCAAAACAGAAAGTTTTTTTAAAAGGTAAATTGACTAAACTTTAGACTAAGAAAAAAAAATCAACATTTATCAAATCAGAGATGAAAAACATGATAATAGATACCACAGAAGTTCAAAGGAACATTAGACGCTATTATAATCATCTGTTATGTTGTTGATAAATTAGAAAACATAGAAGAAATGGAGAAACTCCTAGACATGGACAACCAAGATTGAACCATGAAGAAGTAGAGAACCTGAAGGGACAGATAATGAGTAACAAGATAAAAGAAGTAGGAAGGTTTCCATCAGAAAAAAAAGCCCAGGACTTGGTGCCATCACTGCAGAATTATGCCAGATATTTATAGAAGGACTAACACCAGTTACACTCAAACCATTCCAAGAAATTGAGAAGGTGGGAATATTTCCAAACTACTCTACAAGACCAGCAATATCCTGATAGCAAAAACGACAAAGATACAAAAACAATAACAAAAAGGGATAATATAGGCCAATATCACTGATGAGGAAAGATGCAAAAGTCTTCATTATTAAGAACACTATTTGCCGCGATCAAGTGGGAATCTTCCGAGGATACAAAGATGGTTCAGTGCACTCAAATTAATGAGCAGAATACATCACATTAAGGACAAAAACACACGATCAATCATCTCAACGGATGATGAAAATATTCAGTAAAATTCAATTGTCCCTTCATGATAAAACTTTCAACAAATAAGTTATAGAAGGAATATAACTGAAAACAGTCAAGATTGTATATGACACACTTTCAGCTAGCATCATGCTGGATGGGAAAACTGAAAGCCCTTCCATTAAGATCTGGAACAAGACCAGGATGCCCACTTACCACGTATGTGCAGCAGAGTACTGGAATCCTGGTCAGGGGGTGTAGAGCAAAAACCTGACCTGGTTTGAAAGCCGACTGGGAAACTCTTCTGAGGAACAATAATCTACAGCAGTTTAAAACACAGAGTCTGAGCTGCCTGGAGAAAGGCTGCATTATCTCAGGCCACGCAGTAAACTGAGACAATGCAGCAATCCTCTGGCTTCTTCAGAAGGCTGTTACTGATCCCTAATAAAAGCACGTATGCAAAATGCAAAAATGCCAAAAGATAGGGTTAAAAGAATTCCAAGTCCCCCGGAAGATTAGATGTGGAGAGAAGCTGGGTAAAAGGTAAGGGGTTGCTAACAAACAGCCCATAGTATGTTTAGAAAGGAGGGGGGAATAAATTCTACTCTCAGGGTACTGGGTCTGATTATCTGCATGAAGTGCAGTAATTATTAGCCACCTAGAGTTTTCTCCCCTCTCTTTTTTCTTTTCTTTTTTTTTTTTTTTTACATAATGTTACTTTTATGTTTAATTTTTTTATTTGAAGAATTATTTTTGTAAAATAAGATTATAGTTTAAAATGTACTTGACTTCTCAGCCCCAAGTTAGGTGCCAATTGTTGGGGGTCATGGCACACAGACTCCAATTTTGTTTTTGTTTTTTTTGCAGTTTTTGACTGGGGCTGGGTTTGAACCTGCCACCTCCAGCATATGGGGCCGGCGCCCTACTCCTTGAGCCACAGGCACCGCCCTTATTTTGTTTTGTTTTTTTTCAGCTATGTCTGAGAGCCAGTTAGGAAAGGAGACTATTCCTAACCAGAAGCACTAGACTAAGAAGGAAATAAAGGGCGTCCAAATTGAAAAGGGGTCCAATTGTTCTTATTTACAGAAATGATAAATGCTTGAAGGGCTGAAAATATCAGATGTACACTAAAAATGAGTACAACTATTCTGTATCAGTAAAGATTAAAAA